>WNNJ02002794.1:0-93453 GCA_012934845.2 Pomphorhynchus laevis
CATTTATTATCGGCATGGTAGCGACGGCAAATATCGTCATTGTCATCGGATCACCTTGCGTCACACCATCTTCGGCAATTATCATTTCACCATCAATGCCAAGAACTGTATAACATCCATACATATTTGAAACAATATGGCCCAAGGACGGACATATATCTTTACATTGTGTAACATAGCTTCTCTATTGATTCTGTTAAAGGCATTATAGCATCTATGGCAAGTAATGCATTGTCCGATCTGTCATCTATACGCGCTCTAACACTATGTATCACATAGTCTATTCCCGACTTCTGTCCGCGCACAACTGTACATTCCCACAAACATTCTGCAAAGAATCCGATACAAGGTTCAGAACAGTTTTACACATAATCCAACGAGCGACATCTCCTATGCCAATTGGACGAACGCCTGGACATTTGTCAAGTGCAACAAGTCTGCTAGCTGTTATTTCGACGAAGATTTTGGGGTTTAAGGATTCAGATGCAATACGATATGCAACATTGGCTAGAGCTGTGGCCAACTTATCGGATTGATTTGCAAAATTTTGCAACATATCTTGCCATGCGTCTCCATCCAGTCCAGATGGTCAAGCAGCGCCTCTGATTCTTGTTGAAGTAGCAATAATATCCTTTGAGTTGATCTGACCAAATATAATAGGAGAAAAGTAAGGATCAGTGAAAGTATTAGGTGGGAACAGAGCATCTTGATGCATTACAGTCTTATTTGGATGTTTCTCAACGAAAATTCTGCTGTCGTTTGGAAAACCTCAGTTACAATTGAAGCGCCCGAGCCTCCGACAGCAACTCCACGTATTCTTTATTAGACCACATTTTTAACCTCGAGAGTATTTTTCGTCTCGTTGAAATAGGCATTACGCCATTTCGTTAAAGGACAAGTTGGGGGAGTAACACTGTAAGTTTAAACACTTCTTAAACAAAGTATTGGTTATTAAAGTTCTTACAAGTTAATAGGATGACTTCTATACAAAAAGTTACAAACATCTTACAAAGACAACCATCGACGAGAACCATCGACGAGAACCATCGACGAGAACCATCGACGAGAACCATCGACGAGAACCATCGACGAGAACCATCGACGAGAACCATCGACGACAACCATCGACGACAACAATCGATGACAACCATCGTTTATGGGAGGACGTAAGAAAACAACTAAGACCGACACCAACTATGGATAACTGCAAGTACAGTGCTCGATACACGACTGCAGCGTCTGGACAACAATCATCTGCGACAAGAATAAGGCTAAAGAAGACTTCGTATGTGGTTTTTGTGCCAACAAACTAATCTGCAACCTTTTCAATAAGCACATATCAATATCCAACACGTCAACTCAAACTACCCCCGTCGTTTCTAATGTCCTTTCTCCACCCACCGACCCTGCCACCATATACACTTCCCATTCTATGTCATCTTCACTCCCCGACACCCCCGTCCCGTCCTTCCCGTCTCGTTTCTCAATAACTTGCATCCATCAATCAAAATCACCTCCACCAACCTCCACTATCCTTCCACTCATAACCTTTCCTCACATCGCTTGCCACCCTCTTTATTAGCATTATCCTCTATGTCTCCCGTCGTCAAACCAAATCCCTCCAAATCATCAACTGCCAGCTCTTCTATCGTGATCTCACCTACTCACGTCAGTCGTCCTCCTTTACGGAAGCGCTTTGCTTCTCGCGATCGTTGCGTCATTGTCACTAATATCACGCCTTCTAACTCCTTATCTCCACAAGCACGTCTAGACCACGATGTTTCCGCCTTCAGATCCATCCTCTCGTCTATTGTTCCTGCGGATAAACCATCCTTTTTCAAGGACATTTCTCCTGTCGCATTCATCCGTCTAAACAAATCTTCTTAATCTAATCCTTCCAAGCCCACTCTCCTAAAATTGTTTTCAAGCATCGCTCTCACGCGTCTTCTGTCCTCTCTAAACGATTCAAACTCATGTCATCTTCAACCACTCGAATTTTCCACGATCGCGCCACTTCTGAAATCGCTCAAATCTCTTCAGCCCGCATCGAAAACGCCGTCTTGAGTAAAACGACGAAGCATCACTCTCCATCCGAACATAGACGGAAATTTTCAAGTTGTCCACACCCGTCCAAAAATTCGATGGCGCTCCATCTCCCCTATGTGTCTTCTCAACTAGACTCTTTCACCACAACACACGGTTTCCACCTCGGTCTCCTCCATACTAGATCTATTCTCAATAAATCCGATCTTATTCTCAACCTATTCATTAAGCAATCAATCGATCTCTTCTGCCTCACCGAATCCTGGCACTCAGATTCCGATGACCTTTCCATTCGCCGTCTGCTCTCTGCCGGTTGCTCCCTAGTCGAATCCGCCCGCCCCCTCAGCTCATGCCCTTCTAAATCCTCTAATCATGGCGGCATCGTCGCATTCGCGCGTCACCCAGCGTCTCTTCGCAAAATCAATCCCCCTTTCAGTCCTTGCTCTTTTGAATTGCTCACTTGTCGTTATTCTAACCCGATCACTCTAGATCTCGCCATTGTATACCGTCCTGGTTCATCAGCTCCTACAGCCTTATTTTTTACCGAACTCGCTGACCTCCTTTCTCATTGTTCTTTGTCCTCAATCCCTTCACTCGTTCTAGGCGACTTCAATATCCGCCTAGACCGCCCCTCTTCCACGGATTCCATCCGGTTCATCAACATTCTATCCAACTACAATTACAAACTAATCTCCACTGCCCCCACACATATACTTGGCGGGGCACTCGACATCATCGCTGTCCCCGATCATTTTGCTGCCTACACCTCACTGTCCATCTCTGATCCTGGTCTATCCGATCACTTTCTTATCACCCTTGATCTCACTCGCAACCACACCC
This sequence comes from Pomphorhynchus laevis, assembly GCA_012934845.2. Classification (NCBI taxonomy): domain Eukaryota; kingdom Metazoa; phylum Acanthocephala; class Palaeacanthocephala; order Echinorhynchida; family Pomphorhynchidae; genus Pomphorhynchus; species Pomphorhynchus laevis. The sequence goes on from WNNJ02002794.1 coordinate 2,884, forward strand.
CTCCTCACACACCTACAATCCTACGTCGCCCTTGGAGAAATCTTGACCTCTCCCTTCTCCGCTCTGCCTTACTCAAATCGTCTCTATCATTACCCACAATAACATATTCATCTCCTCACGATCTCGCCTTTCTTTTCGACTCTGAACTCACATCCACTCTCGATATTCTCTTGCCCTTCAAGTCTCACCCACACCGTCGCTTGCACCGTGCCCCATGGTTTGACATCCAATGCCTACTCTCAAAGCGTCGACTCCGCCATGCTTTTCGAGTCTATCACCGCTCTCTCAGACGTGATTTCCGCTCGATCACTCCGTCTTTCCGTGATTCCTATCTTGCTCTTCGCCGGTCTCATCTCAACCTACTACGTACCAAATGCAACTCCTTCTGGCAGCATAAAATCATCACTTCATTCAACTCTAAGACTCTCTGGCATACTTTTAACTCAATCCTGGCTCGTTCCTCTACGCCTTGCAACATCAATGCTAATGATTATTCGTCATTTCTCCAGACTAAAGTATCCACGCTGCTCTCTCACACCCCGGTCTCCATCCTATCCCACTCTGCCCAGTCTACTCTCATCCTTCCGGAACTCTTTCATCTTCTCCCTGTCTCACCTACAGAAGTATCATCTGTCCTCATGTCCTTGCCCAACAAAACCTCACCTGCCGATCCCCTGCCTACCCACATATTAAAATCTATATGCTCATCGATATCCCCATTTCTCACAACCTTGTTTAACTCGTCCATCCGCAGTCGTATCTTCCCTTCACACTGGAAATCCGCAATCGTTCGTCCCCTCCTTAAGAAACAATCGCTCGACCCCTCCCTTCCTTCTAGCTATCGCCCCATTTCACTACTCCCTACTCTTTCAAAGCTCTTAGAACGCCTCATCTTAATACAAATCAACGCTTATCTCTCCTCATCCAATCTGTACCCTCCTTTCCAATCCGCTTTCCGCTCTAATCACTCGACAGAAATCGCATGCATAAAAGTGTACAACGACTTACTCATTTCTCGAGACAAGGCTCTATATAGTGTTCTCATCTCCCTCGACCTCTCCTCCGCATTCGACATTGTCGACCACTCCGTCCTCCTTTCTCGCCTTCGTTATGATTACGGCTTTTCTTCCTCCTCCGTAGCATGGTTCGCCTCATATCTATCCGACCGTTCCTTTCGCGTCTGTTCTAATTCATCATAATCCTCTCCCATTTCTATTTTTTGCGGGGTTCCACAAGGTTCAGTCCTAGGTCCCCTGCTTTTATCTCTTCTGCTTGGCGATCTATCTCCGTTTATCAAACCCTACTCCTTTAAGGTCATGCAATACACCGATGACATTTTAATCTATGCTCATGCACCCGCACATCGCATACACGATATCAGCATTTCTGCCTCCAACTGTCTTTCTTCTATCTGCAAACGTCTCTCCAATCTCCATCTCGTTCCAAACCCCGAAAAGTCCAAAATAATGTGGATCCTCGCCCGTAAACCAAACATATATTTTCCCACTGTATCTTTTGCCTCATCGATCATCCCTGTAGTCCACAATCTCACTTTCTTAGGCTTCCATTTCGATGATCACCTTTCTCTTAAACCCTTCGTCCGTGACAAGGTCCGCTCATCTAACTTAATTCTCCGTGACATCCGCCGTATCCGCCCCCTTATCGACTTCCGTTCTTGTATGTCTCTTCTTTCATCGCTTCTTTTCCCTAAAATCGATTACTGCCTTAGCCTTTTCGCCAATTCTCCAAAATCCATCATCCTACCCCTACAACGAATAATCAACACCGCCGTTCGAGTGCTCTTTCGTCTCCGTCGCTTTGACCACACATCCACATATTTTGCCCAACTCTCCTGGCCCACCATCCACATCCGCAATAAACTCCGCCTTCTTCTCGTTACCTTTAGTCTCTTCGCTGTCGGCTCTCCATCGTTCATCCACCTTATTTTCTTAGACGAAACTTGCCCCACCTCGCTATCGCTTCGTTCCTGTCATACCATTTTTCTCCACGTTCCTAATTACTCCAACAACTACGGTCTCCGATCCTTCCTCGTCGCCGCCTTCACTCGCCTGGAATCAACTTCCTCTCGACGTCCGCCGCGCCCCCTTTTTCATCACATTCAAACATCTCCTCCGTTCACATCTTCTCGACACATTATTCACATTCTTGTTTTGCTGTGGTCATGTATGCGTGCGCTGGCACGCATTTGCCACGTTAAAATAAATCATTTTTTTAACAGACGGAGAGATTCTTACAAAGCTTTCATAAACTGCGGCCAAAATTGAAACGAACTTCGTGCTTTCTGCACATTTCAGAAGACGAAACAAGTTGGGACGCCATGTGACTACTTCATCAAAAGCTTCATTTACTGTAATGCTTACATTTGCGACAAATGGTGGGATAATATTGTTCACCTTAATTTGAGAGACATTAATGTTGCTTCCTAAATCAACAGTTAAACTGGCATTATCTGCAGTTACATTATTTTTTATCGAATTGATACGCTTATTTGAACACCGAGGTGCAGAGCAGTTGAAGCACTTTCTACCTGCTTTCCTGCATTTGCAAGATTTGCAACTAGCCGCTTGTCCATTGCATGAGCAACACTTTGTCACACTCGACGGCTTTTCGCGCGGCATAAGTTGTCAATCCTAGATTGTTGGAATCCTAGATTCCAACAATCTAGGATTGAAAATTCGCTGCTTTCTTATTGAAGATAGTAATCATTATTATTTTAACCAATGTCAAGGTTGATTTACATATGCGACAAGCCATGTTGTTCATACGTTCGATTTTATCAATTTCACGCTGAGATAAATTGGCAAATATTGGATATCCATATGTTAGAAAAATAAAAAATTGAATTTTTTTTATTTAAATTTCTTATTAAAATTGAAAATTCGCTGCTTTCTTATTGAAGACAGTAATCATTCTGATTAAAACCAATGTCAAGGTTGATCTACATATGCGACAAGCCATGTTGTTCATACGTTTGATTTTATCCATTTCACGCTAAGATAAATTGGCAAATACTGGATATCCATATGTTAGTAGTGACATTATGGATGCACGATATTAGTGAATTAATTTTTAACTAGTCAATCGGGTCAACTAGTGAAACTAAGTCTCTTTTAAATCGAGGATTCAGCCTAAAAAATCAACCGGTTCGCATTTTAAAGGATTTTCCCGCGAAGAGTGTATTTTATTACTTAATGCTAAGCAGGAGCTTGCCCGCCGTCGTGTCGAAGGTGATGTGGATTTGTGTATCAGAAATTTTCGCGTTTGCCAACGCAAGCCTTTGGTGCGTTGGCATTCAATCTGCATGGGCCTTTGAGTGCTGGTTCTATATCTGTGGGTTTCCTTGTGGATTTCAGTTTGGTGAAAACGGGTATTGCAGCTTCTGCAAATAAGCGTACTCTTCTCATTGGCTGTTCTAACATTCGTAGCTTAACTTCTAATCTGGATGTTCTTCGCATTATGTTGACTACAAATCATTTTGACGACTTTGCCGTATGAGTCGTGGCTGTATAGTGGGATTGGTGATGTCACAATTTATATTCAGGGTTATACGGTAACTTGGTCAGATAGGTGTGATTTTCGTCGCGGGGTTGGTGTTGCCATCTATTTAGCTCACGGAGCGGTTGTAGTCGGTTCGTTCGAGTACTCCAATAGTGAAGGAACTTGTGAGTGCTTGGTGTTAGACGTAACATTATTCGAACTTAGATTTTCGCTTGGTGTCCTTTATAGAACTCCTAAATCTTCTGGTTTTGACGATGTACTGCGTAATGTGCGTTTTAATTCATGTAAGCATCATCGTCCTTTTATCCTATCTGGTGATTTTAACATTCCGAGTGTTGTGGTTAGTGATGTTGGTGGTTTTAGTATTGATTATTGCAATGCTTCCGGAACTCAACTATGGCAATTCTTGACTCACGATTTATTACTCGTTCAATTACTGACCTGTCCTTCCAGAGTATGCGGCAATAGTTTATCTATACTCGATCTACTCTTTTCTCGAAATTGTGATCATGTTTGTGACATACGCGATGTATCTCCTCTGGGATTGAGTGACCATGTAACCATTCAATTCGGTATTCGTCCTTCTTTAAGGGCTATGATGGAGGACGCTGATCCTAATTCGGTCAAACGGCTGTGGCATAAAGCAGATCACGCATCACTTTTGTTGTGATGACATTTCAGTTGACCGTTGCTGGCATGTAATTCGCGATTAGTTACTTGAAGTTTCAAATAAGTTTGCCCCAAAAATAGTAATTGAGAAACGTTACAACCGCAAGCCATTTTGGTTTGACCACGATCTCAAGAAAGCACTGTACGAACGAAACCTTTTCTTTAAACTATCACGAAATGACTATCGTTCATCTCATCTTTCAGGCAAGCTCGTAATGTTTTTAAACGACTCTGCACTAATAAGCATGTTCATTATGCGTACGACCTCGTAAATTCGGTTGGTCAAAATTCCAAATGTATTTGGTCATACATGCGCCAAAATGGGAATGTTCACTGTGGTATTTCTCACTTGGTTGTTGATGGTTGTCTATTGTCTTATCAGGTCGACATTGCCGAGGAATTTGCAAATGAATTTACTCTAAGCAGTGTTTCGTCGGTAACCAACATTGATTATGAACCACTCAGCTCTCATGTCTCCAGTGATTTGATTTCAATTACTCAAGATTAAGTATTTGCCAAATTGATTCGGCTGTCGCGGTGTTTATCTGCTGGTCCTGACGACATTCATTCATTTATTTTACGTATCTTGAGTGCCCACCTCTCTCGGCCCTTGGTAATACTGTTTCAGCTCTCTTTAAACTCTGCCAAATTACCGCTCGACTGGAAACGTGCTATGGTAGTACCTGTTTATTTCTATTTTTTTAATTATTATAATTTTTTTAAACTGTAATCACATTTAAAGGGTTGCTTGCAAATGGGCCCTTATATTTTTACACTGTTAATCATGTCAGGCATTTACTTCTTAATATCCTAGTGCAAAAGTTTAATTATAATAAAACCAGTACCTGTTTAATTTTTTTAATGTACAAACTTCGATACCCTCAGATGGGCCGTAATGTTCGATAGCATTGTAAATCTTAAATGAAAATCTGATTAAGTTGGTCAGTGTTTTTTTCTCTCTCAAGTTGAAAAAGTCGGCTTTATATGGATCGACCGTAAAGAAGAATGGATGGCCCTGAATCGAACGACATCCCCTTATCGCGTGCGATGCTGCTCGACACAGCGTGAAACCAATTAATCGCCTCAGGTCACATAGGTTTTCCGCGAAACTTCTGCTTCCCCGTGCCGCCTGCAAGCGAGCGATTGTCTTCAGCAGAACCGAGGCATATGGTCCAGCAGCACCTGTAACGGTATACGCGAGTGGAATAAATCTGCTTCTCTCAATATCAGTGACGCGCTCCGCGTATTTTGATCTTTTCCTCGACTCGTAGAAATCGAATGCTGCTTCTCTATTTGATGCACATGAAGGAGCATGATGGTTGAATACCGTAACGTCCATAAACGTTCGCTCGTATCTGGCACCTGATAGTCCATTGCAGACGATGTCGAGCCTAGCCTCTTCGCTCCGACAAGTGGCTCGGTGGTTAAATTTATAACAGCTGTTTACCCGTTGTAGTCGCGGTTCCACACCAACTCCTGTACACACCTTTGATAACTCGGTTACCTGGAAGTCTCGTATGGCGTTGTGTCTCGTTATAATAACTCCTCTCCGTTTGCATGAAAGCAAATGTGTGAGCTTAGCGTCTTCACCACACACTTGTCTCTAGAGACTCCAATAGGGTCTAGGCCGTAACGCATGGCCAGAGCATCTCTGAACTCATGTAGGCTTAAGTGTCTGAACTCGGCTTCCAAGGGAAGTGCGCTAATCCAATAGGACGCTCCCTGTATTGTGCAAAAATCATCGGTTGCTGCATTTTAGTAGGTAAATTTGATAGAGTGTTGTCCAATCGCTCATCAATATATTTTTGTCGTTTGAGCGTTAGCTCTCTTTTTAATCGATTTTGTTCCTCCCGGAGGTGATCTCCTTGATGGCCGCTTTCATAGGACTTACAGAAGTCTTTCGAACTCGATCGTTGCAGTAAGAACTGGGTCGATCACGCCTAATTCTCCCTTTGAAATCGGTGACGATATTAATACCTGCATATCGGAGATGATATCTTGGCTAAATAATGCGGGTACCAATCCGTTGAATATACTGTCACGTAGAAAACCAACCAGATCCACGTCACATGGAGTCGAACGCATAAAATGTGTCCATTTCCACTGCACAGGCTTGCTGAATCCGGAAAAGGCATCATGAGGGTCTATCCGCGAAACAGATGATACTAGGTCTACAAGCTCAATCCACCTCGCCATTCTCGCAGTAATAGTTTCCTTGACGTAATCACTCGAACCAATAGGTGCCCCCAGTACCAGAATGCCATCATACCTCGTCTCTGCGGATTCGATCAGAGGAAACGTGCCCCTTCTGATGTGGATGGAGGAGTATCTTGGTTATATCTGGATTCACTATATATCCGAATTTAGGTCCTTCAGTTTGTAACAACAACCACACCCGCAATAAATCTTCGGGCAAGCCAACGAAGTTCGCATCATCGGCAAACCACCGTTGGACTATATTTGGCACTGCTTGATCGATCATGTGTATTAAAAGCAAGGATGCCATGGCGAACGCGGTCATAGTAAGGAGATCCCCTTGGGTTACTCTCTTGTTTGAAGCCAAAACCCATCGCCGAGTATCAGATCCGCGTCACCCGCATAAGTGTTAATTAGACACTGAGCTAACCCTGGGCAAATGTGCCTAATGGTATGCAGCATAACTTTGCGATTGAGAGTGTTGAAAGCATTTTTGGCATCCACGACGAGCACCCCAAACATCGGGTTTGAATGATATTTATTTCATCGCGAATGAATAGCAATTGAGTCCATTTTGCTGGGAAGCACATAGTTGGGTTAATCCTGCAACTTCTTGTAAATCACCTCTGATGCACGACAGGATTGTCTTCGTGACCACACGACGCACGACATCTAAGACATCAATTGGTCTAATTCCCCCGTTTTTATTTGCAATTGCAATCAAACGACATGATGTGAATGCTTCCAACATTCTGGGGCTGAGTTGAACAGTGCTTAGGCTCACAGCAAAGTTAGCCAATGCATGCGCGAGAGCCACAGAATGTTCAGAAAAATTATTTAGTACCTGTTTAATACAAAAGTTTTAATAAAAATAGAAAACTAAGTAGTACATCAAATTCGTGTTCTGTCATACTTCTGAGGTGAACACCTGTAGGATACGAGCAGTTCTCTTCGTCGTGCTTTATGAAGCAATCGTCACGTTCATACATCGCCTACTTGCTGTTTGGCTTCTAACTGACATTCTGTTTGCTCTTATACACATTGAGGCAGCGGACGCAAGATTCAACTTATATCTGAGCGAATGCGTCGGATACTCTCGGAGTATGGCAACTTCAATGAAGTAGAAGACTTGGCTGCAATCCACCTCAACAATTATTGTGCTTCTGCTCCAATGCTCCCGCTTGTTGAAAATATCACGGGAATGAAAGTTGCTCTTTCAACTTCAGCAATGAGTTGTCCATACTTTGCGAACTTCCTTGTTGAATGATATGCGTGACTGATGGTCAAGGTCATGTGAGAGTACGATGGGGCCATTGGGTTGAAAACACATATATCTAAAAAGGATCGCACCATCGAACCTCCGAAAAGACCACGACAAGCATGTCGGACCTCGCACAAGGGTCTTTGCAAGTTGTAGTGTTGGAGAATCGACAATCAATTGGGACAGGTCGTAGCTGTAGTTCTATTGAGATGTCTCTACATACTTTTTCAAGCTTATTTGCAATCAAATTTCTCATTATGTCATGCCGAATTATTAAAAAAAGGATTTATTTTAACGTGGCAAATGCGTGCCAGCGCACGCTTACATGACCACAACAAAACAAGACTGTGAATCAGGTGTCGAGAAGGTGTGAACGGAGGAGGTGTTTGAATGTGATAAAGGAGGGAGCGCGGCGGACGTCGAGAGGGAGTTGATTCCAGGCGAGTGAGGCGGCGACGAGGAAGGATCGGAGACCGTAGTTGTTGGAGTAATTAGGAACGTGGAGTAAGAGGGTATGACAGGAACGAAGCGATAGCGAGGTGGGGCGAGTATCGTCTAAGAAAGGAAGGTTGATGAACGATGGGGAGCCGACAGCGATGAGATGAAAGGTAACGAGAAAAAAGCGGAGTTTGATGCGGATGTGGACGGTGGGCCAGGAGAATTTGGCAAAATATGTGGATGTGTGGTCGAAGCGACGGAGACGAAAGAGCACTCGAACGGCGGTGTTGATTATTCGTTGTAGGGGTAGGATGATGGATTTTGGAGAATTGGCGAAAAGGCTAAGGCAGTAATCGATTTTAGGGAAAAGAAGCGATGAAAGAAGAGACATACAAGAACGGAAGTCGATAAGGGGGCGGATACGGCGGATGTCACGGAGAATTAAGTTAGATGAGCGGACCTTGTCACGGACGAAGGGTTTAAGGGAAAGGTGATCATCGAAATGGAAGCCTAAGAAAGTGAGATTGTGGACTATGGGGATGATCGATGAGGCAAAATATACAGTGGGAGGAGATATGTTTGGTTTACGGGGAAGGATCCACATTATTTTGGACATTTCGGGTTTAAAGCGAGATGGAGATTGGAGAGACGTTCGTAGATAGAAGAAAGACAGTTAACGGCAGAAATACCGATATCGTGAATGCGATGTGCGGGTGCATGAGCATAGATTAGAATGTCATCGGCGTATTGCATGATCTCAAAGGAGTAAGGTTTGATAAACGGAGATAGATCGCCAAGCAGAAGAGAGAAAAGCAGGGGACCTAGGACTGAACCTTGTGGGACCCCGCAAAAAATAGGGATGGGATGGGAGGATGATGAATTAGAACAGACGCGAAAGGAACCGTCGGATCGATATGAGGCGAACCATGCTACGGAGGAAGAAAAGCTGTAATCATAACGAAGGCGAGAAAGGAGGACGGAGTGGTCGACAATGTCGAATGCGGAGGAGAGGTCGAGGGAGATGAGAACACTATATAGAGCCTTGTCTCGAGAAATGAGTAAGTCGTTGTACACTTTTATGCATGCGATTTCTGTCGAGTGATTAGAGCGGAAAGCGGATTGGAAAGGAGGGTACAGATTGGATGAGGAGAGATAAGCGTTGATTTGTATTAAGATGAGGCGTTCTAAGAGCTTTGAAAGAGTAGGGAGTAGTGAAATGGGGCGATAGCTAGAAGGAAGGGAGGGGTCGATCGATTGTTTCTTAAGGATGGGACGAACGATTGCGGATTTCCAGTGTGAAGGGAAGATACGACTGCTGATGGACGAGTTAAACAAGGTTGTGAGAAATGGGGATATCGATGAGCATATAGATTTTAATATGTGGGTAGGCAGGGGATCGGCAGGTGAGGTTTTGTTGGGCAAGGACATGAGGACAGATGATACTTCTGTAGGTGATACAGGGAGAAGATGAAAGAGTTCTGGAAGGATGAGAGTAGACTGGGCAGAGTGGGATAGGATGGAGACCGGGGTGTGAGAGAGCAGCGTGGATACTTTAGTCTGGAGAAATGACGAATAATCATTAGCATTGATGTTGCACGGCGTAGAGGAACGAGCCAGGATTGAGTTAAAAGTATGCCAGAGAGTCTTAGAGTTGAATGAAGTGATGATTTTATGCTGCCAGAAGGAGTTGCATTTGGTACGTAGTAGGTGGAGATGAGACCGGCGAAGAGCAAGATAGGAATCACGGAAAGACGGAGTGATCGAGCGGAAATCGCGTCTGAGAGAGCGGTGATAGACTCGAAAAGCATGGCGGAGTCGACGCTTTGAGAGTAGGCATTGGATGTCAAACCATGGGGCACGGTGCAAGCGACGGTGTGGGTGAGACTTGAAGGGCAAGAGAATATCGAGAGTGGATGTGAGTTCAGAGTCGAAAAGAAAGGCGAGATCGTGAGGAGATGAATATGTTATTGTGGGTAATGATAGAGACGATTTGAGTAAGTCAGAGCGGAGAAGGGAGAGGTCAAGATTTCTCCAATGGCGACGTAGGATTGTAGGTGTGTGAGGAGGGGTATGGTTGCGAGCGAGATCAAGAATGATAAGAAAGTGATCGGATAGACCAGGATCAAAATGGTCTATCCGATCTTTGTAGTTCCTCCGGTGCGACACTATAGTGCATGGCATATTTTGAAAACGGAACCACATACACAGCGAGATGGAGGCTCAACCAATTCCAATCCATAGCGGGCAGAAATTGCATCGTGGAATTCTTGAGTGTTCAGTCTTTTGCATGTATTTGTTGCATTGAATGCATTGAGCCACAAGGACGCGACACTTTCAGATGCGAATGTGATCAAATGCGACTAAAATCTATCTAATGAAGCAGCAGCTGACTGTAATTTGTCGTCATATACTGGTTTTTTCTCAACTGATATCTGCCCAGCAACGTGGCTCTGCAAATTTATCAGTTCTGTGCCAGTGTATCCACTCTCAAATGGTTCCCGCATCCGTTTGAATCGGGAGTATTCGGCTTCCGCATTTTCTATTGGGTTCAGAAATCCTAACCATCCACGTCTGGTTTGTAGGAAGCAGACTGCTGTTAAGCCATCGTCCAATGTTCTTTGACCGGTCAACTTGGGTAATAAGTTGCTAGTGATGGCAAGGTACAAGTGTTCGAACCATGCTGGAAAAGTGCGACATGTAAGCATTATATAGTTCCATTTGCGTTGCACTGCGTTTACATACACAGTGAAAACCAAATGGCCATCAACTTTAGCATGCGCAGACAAGTGTTTAACCTTAGTAACTCACTTAACTAATTTTGATTTGATTTCTTTTTCTACATATCAAATCAGCTAACAGTCTACGTATTTAATAAAATTATAAACTAAACAAAACATAATAATGCTAAATCAAAATTTAATAATTAAATGATAAAATTAATAATTGTTTTTAGATTTTCTATAATTTAAATCAAGTTAAAATAAAAAATTGAAATTTAAAATAAACGTCATTTTTATGAATTTGATTTTATTTTAAAATTTTTTATATTAAATAACAAACTATGTATCAGAATAAGGATTAGAGGGCATCAGGAGCAACTGCTATGCTATCAGGTTTCGGTCCCTAACTCCTCTACACAACATAGCAGCGGGGCCAAATACATGCTAATGATGTATTTCATCATTAGCTAATAAATAAAATGAATTGACTAATAAATAACATAGGTTGTGTCAGAATAATAATTAGAGGTCATCAGGAGGAACTGACGACCTTATCATTTCCTCATCAGGAGGAACTGATAAGTAAGTTATCTCTTCCACAAGGTGAACCCATGCACCAATAAATAATTTTATTTATTTATTAATAATAATTTATTTTATTTTAATTTGGTTGCATTTGGCACGCAAATGCGTGCCAAATGCACGCTTCCATGACCACTTACAAAAAAAGAACAGCAAAAGTCATAGACTTATTAAACTCTTAACAAAACTTATTAAAATACATACAATTTTGGTACGCTTTACACAAATCTAGATTTGGTAGATATTTAAGAACAAAACCAATATTAATGATAAAGAAGGTGTATATCTAGATATGAACATTAAATTAACATTAACTAAAACTAATATTAATTTATATCGTAAAGATGACATATTTAAATTTACAAGAAACATATTTTTGCATGAGCATTCATGCATACCATATAATATAAAATATAATACATTAAATAATGAAATTTTAAGAATTGCAACAATATGTAATGATATTGGCTTTCTTCAAAATCATTTAAATAATTTAATAGATACATATTTTAAACTAGGTTACTATAAAAATAACATCAAACAGAAAATAGTAAAATATATAAATCAACACAATAATATAAAGAATAAATTTAAACTCTTAAGTGGCAAATTTTTATGGATGGATAATAAATAATATACTTTGTATTAGAATAAGATACTAGATAGTTTTATCAGAGGAAATACATAATTAGCATGTATTTGGCCTCTCTGCTATGTTGGGTAGAGGAGTTAGAGGCCGAAACCTGATAGCATAGCAGTTCCTCCTGATGTCCTCTAATTCTTATTCTGATACAACGTCTGTTATTTATTAGTCAATTCATAAAATGACGTTTATTTTAAATTTCAATTTTTTATTTTAACTTGATTTAAATTATAGAAAATCTAAAAACAATTATTAATTTTATTTAATTATTAAATTTTGATTTAGCATTATTATGTTTTCTTTAGTTTATAATTATATTAAATACGTAGACTCTGTTAGCTGATTTGATTGTTGAAATGGAATTGGATTTGGCGTTTGAAGCACGGCATTGATGTTGATTGGGGGATATGAATAGGCAGATGATTCCACGAGAGAGGAGCAGCCACAACGAAGGAGCGGAAGCCAAAAGATGTAGAGTAGTTTGGAAATGTAAATTAAGGGAATTACGAGAACGCAGGGCACAGTACACAGTACGAGAATTGTCGAGAAGAGGAAGGTTGAGAAATGAAGGGGTATGAGAAGTTATAAGGCGAAAAGCAATGATAGGAAGACGAATTTGAAAGCGGAACTCAGCTAGTAACTACATGCCTTTAAGTTTAACTAGCCATATAAGAAAAACTATGGAGCGTATAGTTCACGAAAGGATAATGAGTCACTCGGTTGAGTCCGAACAGATTTGCTCTCAACAGCATGGTTTCAGGAAAGGCAGATCATGTCTGACGAATTTCTTGTGTTCTCGTGAGGCGTGGGTCGCAAAATTATCTCGAGGTAGCTCTATTGATGCCCTGTTTCTTGATTTTAGTAGATCATTTAATCGCGTGCCTCATTCTCAGTTATACAAGCAATTTTCGATCATGGCATTCCCCGGATGCTTGTAGCGCGGGTTGTTGATTTTCTATAATCTGGGACAGGGGTCTCCAAACTAAGGCCCGCGGGCCACATCTGGCCCACTGACAGATTTTTTCTGGCCCGCGGAGAGCTAGCATACTTGAAAACTTCTTTTATAGCAAATTTTTTCTAGCAAATTAACTTAAGTTCACTGAAGTATTCAAATTTTATGTTGAATAATTATAAAGATAACATCTATACTGATATGTTCCTGGGCTAACTACTAATAACATTGTTGTAGGCTTATTGTTTTTGTTTTTGTAATAAGTTGAATAAAGAAACACAGAATTGTAATGAGTAAAGACATGTATAATACGCAGAATATTTAACTTCAGTATATAAGAACTAACAAATTATTGAAATGAATCCAACTAAATTTCATACATTTTAAATTAAAACACAACTTATTACATGCATAATGACATATCAAATACTGATGAGATTTATGTAACTGAGATTTTCCACTGATAATAGTTTTAAGTTGTGGACTAATTTTACTTGTACCAATTATTAAAATGGATTTAAGATTCTCGTCGGTTAATTTAGATCTGTAAGCATTTTTTATGTACTTCATTTTGGAGAAGGTCTTCTCACACAAATAAGTAGTGCCAAAAACAGAAAACAGCCCACGAGCAAATTTATGCAACTTAGAAAATTGTGGCAGTGGAAGACTCTTATAAAATTCCAACAATGATGAGTTTTGATACTTGTTCTTAATTATATCACTGCACTGTAGATCAATCATTTCAATTTGAACTTCTGAGGTTAGGGTTTCAATGTCAGCATCAAAAGGATTCCGGAGAATCTTAATTTGATTCGCAATGAAATCAAAGTCCGATAAACGCGTATCAAAATTTGTTTTCAAAGAACTCAAAGTTTCGATTGCAAAATTTATAGGAAACTCAGTCTCAGTGGTGTAGCTGAACATTTCACATGTTTTAAAATGTAAAAAACATTTGCTTCTTAGTTGTGATTGAAACAGTATCAATTTCTTCCGGAATGATTTGATATTACTGTATAAATCAGGAAGATTCTGGTCTTCTTGCAATCTCAAATTCAGTTCGTTCACATGTTTTGTCAAATCAACATAGAATGCTAACTTCCACAGCCATGCGTTGTTTCAAATTCAGTAAGAGAGCGATGCTTTTCATTCAAAAAATTTCGATCACTGCTCGAAGTTTAAAAAAGCGCTGAAGGACTTTCTTACAACTAAGCCAACGTACGGCAGTATGATAAGGCAAGTCATTTTCTCCAATCTCTTGAATAAATTGTCGAAATTGTCGATGATTCAGCCCTAAAGTCTTGATAAAATTAACGGTTGATATGACTGGTTTCAGAACTTCAGACATATTTAAATATTTTCCACACAAAGACTGTTGATGAATGATACAATGTAAGACTAATGGTTTTGAACCATCGTCATTTTCTACAGCCTTTGACACAAGAGCGACTACTCTATCTTTCCCACTCATGTTTTTGCCTCCATCAGTTGTAATACATTTCAAGTTTTTCCATCCAAGGTTCTTTTAATTAATGGCAATTTCAACTCCTTTAAAAATATCTTCACCAGTAGTTGTCCCATGAATACTATACATATCAAGAAGTTCTTCATGCATTTCATAGCTTTTATCTACTCCTCGAATATAAATCAACACCTGAGCAGTGTCTGTCACATCCGTTGACTCATCCAAGGCCAAAGAAAACCACTCAACATGTCCATTTTTGTCGAACAGTTGAGAGGATATATTTTCAGCGATGTTTTCTACCCTGCATGCCACAGTGTTTGCCGACAAGCTGACATTTTTTAATGAATTTACCTTTGCAGGCCACATTTCTTCGGCTACTGCATTTATGCATTCTTTAACCATTTCTCCATCGGTGAATGGTTTTCCACGTTTTGCTACTTCAAAAGCCACACGAAGGCTGGCACGAGTTGCTGCCCCTTGTTCAGTTTTGAGTTTTGTAAATGAAGATTGCTGCGATTTCAATCCGCGCTTCATTGCTTCGAATTTTTCTGTCCGCGAACTTCCTGTATATTTTGAGTAATTTCCAAATGTTTCGCTTCATAATGACGTTTAATGTTATATTCTTTAAAAACGGCTATGCTTTCATTGCAAATCAAACACAGCGCCTTGTTACTGGACTCCATTACGAAATACTGAATGCTCCACTGATCTTTGAATTTTCTGCATTCACTATCAATTTTTCGTTTCTTTTCCATACTACTAAATCACACACAAGAGCAACAATTAAATAAAAATACTGTTACAAAGATGGCTTAAAGTTTAAGACTTAAACTGAAACACGCACAACCACGTTTTAAGGAGGTACGCACTAGTTTATTTCACAACGGTATCATAGGAACTGACTTGTGGTTGCGCCACTAGTCTTCTTATATATATTCCAATTACTGCCATCTAGAAGTGTGCGTGGAAGACAGTAGAACTTTCTCGAACAAAAGAGATTATTCTGTACGCGCTATTAGCGCCATCTGTTGGAGATAGAAGGTACTACCTATTTCCGCTTGCATCCACCAGATGTCGCGTCACGTTACTTCTCATGACTCGTAATCTACGGCTGATACATAAATTACAAATAATGGCAGAAAATTAATAATTTGCAGTAGATGCGTTTTGCGGACTTTAGTCCGATTTGCAGTCTTTTTTAAACGTCGCGTACTTTTTCAGACTTTTTTCCATAAGTAGACTATTCCACTTTTTACCACAGGCAACAATGATAATATGGTTTGGCCCTCGGAACTTACTGGAGTAATAAGTATGGCCCTAAGGCTGGAAAGTTTGGAGACCCCTTATCTAGGAGCTATATAGTACAGGCTGGTGATTGTTTTTATTCTCTCTAAGTGTGCTCACCTTCGTTTCGGGTATAGTTCTGTACCTGCCCGATATACTATAGGATCTCAAATAATTAATTGTGTATCTCATGTACGAGACCTTGGTGAGAGGTCTCGAGACCTTGGTTGAGTAAGAGAGTATAACGGGAACGCACCGATATGGCGGTGGGTCAAGTGTCGTCTAAGAAAGGAAGGTTGATGAACGATAGGGAGCCATCGACGATGAGACGAAAAGTTACGAGAAGGTGGAGTTTGATGCGGATGTGGATGGTGGGCCAGGAGAATTGGACAAGATATGTGGATATGTGGTCGAAGCGACGGAGACGAAAAATCACTCGAACGGCGGAGTTGATTATGCGTTGCAGGGGTAGGATGATGGATTTTGGAGAATTGGCGAAAAGGCTAAGGCAGTAATCGATTTTAGGGAAAAGAAGCGTTGAAAGAAGATACATACAAGAACGGAAGTCTATAAGGGAGCGGATACGGCGGATTTCACGAAGAATTATGTTAGACGAGCGGACCTTGTCACGGACGAAGGGTTTAAGGGAAAGGTGATCATCGAAATGGAAGCTTAAGAAAGTGAGATTGTAGACTATGGGGATGATCGATAAGGAAAATTTGAATGTGTTTAAAAATTTGAATTCACATTTTTCAATTGCTAAAATAGAACTTTGATTGTCCAGCAATAATGAATGCAAAACAAAATTTTAGCGGTGTTTCTAACAGAGTTTATATTTGTTCTTTACAGCAAATTTAATATAACAAACTTAGATTAAAATTAAGAGTCAACTGTTATAATCCGATGGTATTTTTTAGATTATAAACGTTTCTTTTACCTGATGTCTTCAATCCCCTTTCGTAGTCGTCGAAGCCTTAATACAAATCAATCTGTAATTTCGAATGACTCATGTGCACATGATAAAAATATGTAAGATAAATTTTGTAAATTTGAATCATTTTCAGTTTATTATTTCATAATAAAAATAATTGGTAAATTTAAAACATTAAATGTTACAAGAAATGTTTTTCACAAGATGACACAAATTTTTTGACTGGCATAGTTGGGGATTACCCTCACAGGAATGATGAAATAAAATAGATTATTTATTTCGATATTTCGTCTAAACACTATAGCCCTTTTCATTATTTTTTCGAATAGATTGTAGTACAAGATTGAAAATTAAAGTAACAGCACAGAATCAACACGAAGGAATGATGATTACCGAAAATAAACAAAAATCACTAAATTGCACAGATAATAAATTCATTTATTCAAAAGAGATTATTACCTTTATTTTCTGACATTCTCAAACCGGTTTTGCTGATTGCGGACAAAATTGCGACAACTCAATTTTAAACAAATCGATTGTATAAGAAATAAAATTGCTTTATTTTTTCTGTACCATGGAAAATAGATTCTGTAGATTATAAATACTAAACCCATAATTTTCTTCCACTTCAAATATATAGTCAGTTATATATTCAAATATATAAACAACACAATTTTAAATCGTCTTGATTATAATAAGTTCTTACATTTGAGATATAATATACATACAATTAATACATACAATCAGTAACTACTTACAATCATTGGATATGAAACAATGTGTAAAGAAGGTCAAGTAACTTCTTACAATAAAAACACATACAACTACGAACCAACTTACACTACGAACCAACTACGAATCAGCTACGAACCAACTACTTAATTAATAAATACAATACCGAACTTGGGATAACATGCAAGCGAATACGGGTCGTTGCGCGGTCTGTGGCGGATCGTTTCGCCTCAATGCATTAGATCATCTTCGGGTACACGGACCTGTGAACTTGCGCTGCTCAGGATCAGGACAGCTACCGACAGTCAGCTCTCACAACGTAATCGCATCAACTGATACAATACCTGAGTTTTTAGACGCCAACGAGAACACCTCGAAGACATTGTTTCAGTTTGAAAATATAGACAGTTCTTGCTGCCAAAATCAAAACAGATCCTTCGAGATCCTTCATAGTGTTTGGATGGAACCAGTCAACACGATCAAGCACATTTATTGGAATCTTCGCCGCCGAGTTGCCAATGTTTTTTGTTCTTTAATTCTAGAGGCATTGTGCTCAAATTCATCCCACGATTGGGAGCGTTTGCTGTGCTTTTCGAAGCTATGCCTACAGACTTCATCAGGTCGGCACCATGCCGGAGACAACACTAGATCTAATATTAACGCGCTTATAGACAAATTCGAAAGTGGAAGAGAGCGTGATTGCCTTTCCTCTTCGGGGTTTTGATCATCCAGGAAATTCAGAGGAGCTCATGATAAGAAAAATGAATTTATGGAATTGGCAAGAAATGGCAATTTGGGAAAGGCGATACACCGCCTTACGTCGAATAATACATGCGAATTTTCATAATCTTTGCGCGGAAAACTGACAGAGCTACACCCTTTACATGATGTTCTCCAAAGTCCTGGACAACCATCTTTGAGTACCCCTTGTCGATTGAGTCGGACATAGTTTAGGCCGCAGTCTAATCATTCCAATCCTCTTCCTATCCTGGCTGTTTAGGTTTGAGGGCAGAACATATTCGAGATATGCTGTCGGTAGATCATGGGGTTTTGCTTCAACGCCTAACGTCACTAGTCAACAACATGATCGCTGGTACTCTCCCGAACGACCTCGTGCCCTTTGTCGCCGGTGCTAATCTCATGGCATTAAACAAACCAGATGGAGGGATCCGCCCCATTGCCATTGGGGAGACATTACGTCGTCTTTGCGCTAAGTGTATTTGCTCCAAACTTCGACAGCGATTTGCCGAATCCCTCCATCCGCACCAGCTCGGTGTAGCGACGCCAAACGAAATGGAACAGATAGTACATCAAGCACGTCGGCTACAACAACTTAATGATCAAGATGTCAATTAGGTTTGGGCTAAAATAGACTTGGCTAACGCTTTTAATACGCTGAACCGGAATTCCTTCGTCAACGCGATCAGTAAGAATTTTCCAGAAATTAGTCGATGGACATCATGGTGCTACGGCACTACCTCGAGCCTTCGGTTCGGTAGATTGAAAACTCTTCAGTCTCGAAGTGGGGTACAACAAGGAGATCCTCTTGGTCCAGTTATGTTTTGCCTGGCGATTGATCCGATTGTGGTCCAGATATCGGAGATTGAAGGTATTAGCTTAAATAGGTGGTACCTCGACGACGGAATAATCGGCGGTACTCCTGTTGCGGTGGGCGAGGCTCTGGCTCGTCTTGCTGCTAATTTTCCTGCGATTGGACTGTCTATTAACTGGAAAAAGACCGAATTAATTGGTAGGGCAGACAAGGTCGACTTGATAAAGAACAGATGACCATGGATCACATTGGTCAACACCACAAAAAACTTTACAATTCTTGAAAGTCCCATCGGGTCTAAGGAACATTGTTCGGGATACCTTGTCGATGTTGTTCTACCATCCCTGCGTCAAACTCTGGACTCGCTCGAAAATCTCCCTGACCCACAAGTTGCATTCATCCTGCTTCGTAGCTGCGCATCCGCTCCACGGGTAAACCATTTAATGCGCACTATAGACCCCGCCTTCGCCGAAGAGTTTTTCCGTTTGTTCGACCGCTTGATATTGAAGTGTTTTAGCAATATCACTTCTATTCAACCCGATAAGTGGGCGTGGATGCAAGCTTGCTTACCGCTGAAGGTGGGAAGAATGTGCTTTCGAATCTGCGTCCAACACTCTCAGGCAGCATTCCTGTCAAGTGTAGACACTGTCGCTAGCCAATTAAACCTTGACCCTATAACTTTCTTTGGGTACGAATTCGTTAAAGCTATTATTCCGCAACATGTAGGAAATCCGCAAATAAATCAACGAGGATTATCTTGCCACATTGACGAAGTGTCGCGTCGCAGGCTATCGGAGAATGCTGATCGCTTTAATACTGACGGATTATTGGCAGTTCCATGCCCACGCGTGTGCTTGGTTACAGGCCGTATCTATCAAAGCAAAACATATGAACTTGGCACCAAATAAATTTGTTGTGCTTCTACGTCTATGGTTAGGGATGTCTCTCTGCAACAGTGATTATCGATGCAAACCCTGCCTTAGGATAGCAGACAAATTTGGATTCCACGCCCTAACATGTCAGTTTGGAGGCCACCCTGGCATTCGACATGATAGCTTGAGGGATACAGTCTTTCAAGTAGCGGTTCCTGCTGGATTGAGGGTGGCAAAGGAGGTACCTAACCTAGTTCGTGGTTTGCGAGAGAGACCAGCGGACATTCTATTTTATAAGGACCCTCCTTTAGCAGTTGATTTTGCTGTAACTAACCCTCAACAAATTGCTTATATTTCCATGGCTTCTGAGATCCCTGGTTATGCCGCAAGCAAGTATGCCACCTGTGTCAAAGAAAGAAAATATAAACGCAAATTAGAGGAGAATGGATACAGTTTTGCGGCAGCAGTTGTTGAAACTTACGGAGGATGGAACCCCCAAGGGGAAAAGCTAATTCGTTTCATTGCTCGTTCTATGTCATGTAGAAACGGTACACCGTATTGCAGCACAGCGGGTCATTTTTTTCAGCGCGTGTCCGTCGCACTGATGATAGGAAATGCAAAAGCCATCCTTAAAAGTCTTGACGAGATGGGCCAACCCTTAATAGAGAAAAGTCTTGGATATTGTGACGACTCATCTTAGCGACTCTTTTCTATGAGCAACCTTGTACTGCCCAAGGCCCTGTCAGTTGAGGTAGTTCATGACTCCAATATTCGAACAGCTTCCGTCGACAAAAACGACCATTCTGAGTTTACCATGCCTGTCATGCGACTCATGTATCCACGACGACCTTCGGCATATCACTCCACATCTAATCAACCAAATAATGCTTCTTTGTCGCTTCAACAATCACCGACAGTTAAGGAGGGGTTGATATCGCATCAACCGAATATAGATCAACATACTGATGGAAATGCAACATTATCCAAATTACCACTTGTATCATTTTCGAGCCTTCCATTTGGAAATTCAGATTTTAATGAAATTCAACAAAATATTTTTGGCACTATTCAGACTGATCCACATGCAATTCAAAACCTTCTAAGTAATCATATGGCTCAAGGACATGAGTAATCGTGCATTGCTTAGTTCAATTAAGCTTAACAATCCACAAATGCAAAGAGTGATGAAGCAGAACCATGACGTTTTACAATTCTGTAACAATCCAGATTTTATGCGTCAAACAATGGAAATGATTCGCAATCCTACAGCTATACAGGAAGTTACGAGAAACCATGATTGAGCCCTGGTTAGCCTTGAGAGTTTACCGAGCGGATATAATGTTCGACAGAGAATTTATCTCGATTTTCAAGAACCAACGCTTAATGTGGCACATGAGCAGTTTTTCGATAACCCGCTGAATACTAATTCTGGCTCTTATAGTACAGCTAACACTAGTCAAGTAGGAACTGAAAATACAAACCCCCTTCCTAACTGGGGGCATCTCAGAATACTACATTTCAAAATAATCGATCTACATCCATTTTAAATCATTTGCCATTTAATTTAGTCGATTCGTCTTGATCATATTTATCTAATACAAACCGTTTAGAGCCGCCTTTGCAATCTACATCAAGCGAAAACACTAATCGGTATTCTACGATGAACCTTCAACAATTATTAGCAGTCGCTGCTGAAAATCCTCGCATGTTAATCGACATGTTGCGGGCATCCAGTTTTAGCCCAAAAATGGATAATTCTATCCTGACGTTTGGAGCATAGACAACATTTCATAAAGTTGATGCAACGGTTTTGTTTTACGGCTGGCTTGTCGCGAAGTCTATCGCCAACCCTCCTACTTTCTCAGCACGGGCTTGGGACCGGTCATGGCGGAGTTATTCTATCCTCAGCGGACCCCGTACCTACACGGGAAAGACGCTAAAGAAAATGAAGAAGATGGATAATTCTATCCGCGATCCTAGTATTCTACTTAATCTGATGCGTACATATGAATTTATACAGGACGAAAGACAAAGAGAACAAGTACATCGTGTAATTCATGAGTTTATAAGTCAGTGGCCAATACCTGAAATTTGTGCTCTATGCACAAATCCTCGAGCATTGAGGACGATTGTACAAATTCTACAAAACCTATTTCGTCTTAGGGGCACATCCCCACAAGTATATTCACAGTTGATATCAAATATAAGCGGTCTAGTCGATAATCAAATGAATAGTCAACCTACTTCATCTGATGTGGATTCTATTCGATCACCAAGCAATAGACAAACAGCTTATGCAACAACAGCATTTCAAAATTTACAGAATTCAAATATATAGTTAATACAGGAACAAAGAAGCAGAAATTATTTTTTTTGATAAAAAAATTATATTTTGATAGCTCCTGCTATCATCATCAGGATTACAATAAAATGCTTCACAAAATAAAATGTTTTTTTTTGTAATCCTGATGATGATAGCAGGAGCTATCAAAATATAGAATTTTTTTATCAAAAAAAGATAATTTCTGCTTATCTGTTCCTATAATAACTATATATTTGAAATGGAAGAAGATTATGGGTTTAGTATTTATTATAAAATTATACGGTCAAGACTGTATATATAACTATTATATATCTAATATAATATCTATTATATTAGATATATAATCTTAATTAGAAAAAATAATTTTTAATTGAAAAAATAGTGAGAATTTTTGTTTTGTACGACTTAAGTAGTTTTGTTCATATGCATGATGAACTTATGTCATCTATTGAGATGTTAATATGTGATCAGTCATTGAAATATAGATTTTCTAAATAACATGTATCTTCTCTTGTGCCCACTATCGTATAGTGGGTACAAGAGAAGATTTTTATATTAAAAATTAAAAATTGCCATTTCTGTGTTGCCATTATAAATTAATTAAAAATTAAGTGTTGCCATTTCTGTGATATAAGGCAATTGATAAACTCACATCAATTTCGACTACTTAATCAATAGCTTCGATTCACTTAACAAAAGTTTCTTCACTTGGTGCATTATTCCCACATTGTTTACGTTTTATTTGCTAAAATAAGAATATTATAAATTTATACTTCTTGTAACCCATTGCCGTCAACTCGATTGTATAATTATCGCGGTAAATATCCCATAATTTTCCATATATTGACCTTTCATTTAACTGTTAATGAGGAAAATTAATATAATTTTTGTCTGCTGTCGAAAATTCAATTGTAATAACATTTTTAGATTGTCCTTTTTCCAGTATTCAAAACAATCAGTATGGATCCAATTCCTTAAAAAATAATGTTCTGAATTATTTGAAGATGTCTTTAAACACTTTATTTTTATACATTTCAACTAAAACGATAATCAGCATTCGTTTTACAATTGAACTAATCACTTTACATTTCATCTTTGAAAAAATTGCGTTATGTAGTGCGCGTACACCAGAATTTATCCACTTAATATTAAAAATATCCAATACAGCCAAACGTTTTTAGATCAAATGGCTAAAATTTTAGAAAATTTTAACGACTTTAATACACAAAGGATTTAAGAAGGATTTCAGAAGAACAATTTCAGAAATTTAACAATTTTTGACTACTAACTACTCACAGATTTACAGATATCATAAAAAATTAACAACTTATTCAACGATACATCTCCAGTGTTAATGTCACATTTAACTATAGGATATCATTAGTTCTTAAGTCCCGCTGTCCGGCTATATCACGAATCCCCGTGGAGCGCGAAACACATAAGCAACCACACTTGGCTCTGTACTTCACGCAATTAACACGGATCTTGCAAACGACTCGAATTGGACCGCTCTGTTCTATTTTTTGCCAAATCGTGTCTGAATGTCATTACACGAAGGTCATACTGTGACGACAGATCCAGCCTGACCACAAAAATAAAAAAGGCATCTTTGTCATTTGATACATCTCTATCACTGCCCGCCGAAACACAGCCACGGCAAAAATACGAAAGTCGCATGTCGACGGTTGATTCTATCACCAAATCCGCAGAAGATTACGCTTTCATCATAACTAAGAAACTGGAAGAATGTGACATACGAGCAGCAATCTGCATAGCTTCAAATGACAAGAAATTAGTTCCATTCACCGCTGAAAACGCCGCGGAAACGCACATAAAGTACCCAATTCGAGGCGAACCCTTAATTAGCGAGCAAAGCCCATCTGACCCCCTGTCCCGTTAATAACGTCCCAGGAAGACGTAGTCGCGGCAATAAAATCGTTCTCCAAGGGCATGACCGAAGACTTCGATGGACTGCGACTTCTTCACATACAAGACTTGATCGGACTAGATGACTCAAACAAAAGCTACCTCGTTGGCCAGCTCAAAGAATTTGTCAACGCTGTCTTAGACGGTAACGTACCCGAGGCGGTCAGACCCATTTTCTTCGGAGCAAAACTCATTAGCTTCAACAAAAAAGACTGCGGTCTCCGGCCTATCGCTATCGGTAATACGCTCCGCCATCTGGTGGCAAGGACGGCATCACTACTTATACG
This sequence comes from Pomphorhynchus laevis, assembly GCA_012934845.2. Taxonomy (NCBI): domain Eukaryota; kingdom Metazoa; phylum Acanthocephala; class Palaeacanthocephala; order Echinorhynchida; family Pomphorhynchidae; genus Pomphorhynchus; species Pomphorhynchus laevis. The sequence goes on from WNNJ02002794.1 coordinate 27,233, forward strand.
AGAAGAGGCTTCTGCATTCTTATCCCCTCAAGTGGGAATGGTGGTACGTTTCGGGTGCGAAGCAGCAGTGCACTCAACGGGAATATTCCTGAAAGACGCTAAGAATCCCGGTTATGGCCTACTTAAAATAGACTTTTCCAACGCCTTTAATCAAATTAGCCGTGCAAAAATCATAAGTTAACCGATACATTCCATCTCTTACACGGTTCGTGAACAGCTGCTACGTCTATATTTTTTGTACTACGACTACCATCTGATACTATCACAAGAAGGCGTACAACAAGGTGACCCTCTCGTCCCGTTGGTATTTTGCCTCGCTCTCAATTCTTTAATTAAACAGCTCAGATCTTGCTTAAACACTTGGTATCTGGACGATGATCTTACCTAAGTACACAAAGCTCCTCTTCCTACTGAGGTGTAGCCCCTGTGCTAATAGCATCGTTCTGTCAAAATATGACACTGTCATTAAAGAAGAATTAGAAAGAATACTGAATATATCTCTTTCTCAATCAAGCTGGGAACAAGCCACTCTCCCAATCGACCACGGCGGCCTGGGAATCTCCAGTGCGTCTACCTTGTCAATTTCTGCGTACTTGGCGTCTTACTCGGCATGTATTGCAATCACGTTATGCATGTCGTCATCGCCCTTCCATGGACCACTAACAGTTGGAACTGACGAGTTAAATCAGTATGCCAACCTGTGGATCTCTTCGGGTGGTTGTTGGCTCCTAACTTCGAGTCATAGTTCACCAAGAGATCAGACGATAATAAGTAATGCCACAGCTTCTAAACCAATCCAATATCGACATTCCACGCAAAAAGATTGGACACGCGCATTGAGCGCTGCTACCAGCCTGAAAAACAAGACTTTAGAGCCTACGGAAAATTCCCGTCTAACTAGTGTTTCATCAGCTGCCGCAGGAGCGTTCCTGCAAGCATTTCCATTATCGGATGTAGGGACACTATTGCCAGATGAAACGTTACGTATAGCCATTGCGTTACGTCTCGGCGCCACATTCTGCCAGTCACACTCGTGCATTTGTGGGCAAAAGTAGAGAGGCAGGGCACACATGGCTTAACCTGCTCCCGATCAGCTGGCCGTTTTGCTCGACACAGTATGGTCAACAAGATCATCGCAGACGCGGTAAGGAAATCCCACATTCCTAGCCGTCTCGAACCGCTTGGTCTAAGACTATCTTAGTCAAATGCCCGGATGGCGCGACTGATTCTATGGCAGAGAGGCAAACCGATGTGTTGAGAATTCACTTGCGTCGACCCCTTATCAGCCAGCCATTTAGCCTCAGCAGTAGTGGTATCCGGTGTTGTAGCAAACCAGGCCGAAGACAGCAAAATACAAAAATATATTTCCGTAGAATCCAATTGATATAATTTCTGCCCAATCGCTGTTGAGACGTTGTGCGCGATTGACCAGAACGCATCAGCGTTCTTCTCAATGCTTGGAAAATTACTGCGTCGACCCTCAAGCCGGTTCGTATCTGATCCAGCGCGTAAGCTAGGCAATACAGATCGGACATGCTGCTTTAGTGCTCGGAAATTTAAGTAGTTCCATGCATTGAGGAAGATATGAAATAAATTTTTAGAAAAAATCCCGTTTTTAGTTTACCTATGGTATTTATGTTATATAAAAATAAAGTTAATGGCTAAATGCCATTTGAAAATGGCAAAAGCTTAACTCGGTCAAAGTGGATATGATTTTTGATAGTTAACTGCTGCTCACTTTTAAGCCATTTACATAAATTTTTAATAATTGGATTATTTTCTGTAAATCTCCTTTAGTTCTTCGCCATCGTTAATAAACGCAAAAGATTCTGATGGGATAATGGTACAAGAAAATCCACAAAAGGTAAAATACACTGATCTTTTGAATATTCTTGTTTTTAAGTTTTTATATTTTATATCAAATTTTATATTTCAGAACGAATTTTATGTTTACACCCAACAAATTTCATATGACTGATTACAAATCAGTCACATTCTTTTAAATATATTTCGACTAAAGTTCTTTTGTTTTCTCATGTTGTTACAAAACAAATATTCGTCTGAAAAGATCATCGTGATAATGCTAAATTATAAGTAATTAACGAGAAATGCACTGTGTAAATAAAATGAATCAACGTTCAATTAATTTATCAACGATAATTTATAAATTAATCAGTAATAGTTTAGATTAATAATTCAATTGATTTAAACTAATCAATTTATTAGTTTAAAAAAACGTCATTTTTATTAGCATAAAAATGACGTTTATTTTAAATTTTATTTTTTATTTTATTTTTTTAACTTGATTTAAATTATAGAAAATCTAAAAACAATTTTTAATTTTATTATTTAATTATTAAATTTTGATTTAGCATTATGATGTTTTGTTTAGTTTATAATTATATTAAATACATAGACTCAGTTAGCTGATTTGATTTTTAATCAAATAAATATTCCTGTTTCCTCGCCTTCTTGTGAAAATGACTTTTATTTTAAATTTCAATTTTTTATTTTAACTTAATTTATTATTACAAGCAAGCATTGGCTATAAAGCCGTTACGCTCGATCACAAGAAAACATCATTATATAGACCAAAATCAACATAAAAATATTAATATAAGGGGTAATCTTCATTATTCCCGATAATGCTTGTATCGAATAATGCTTGTATCGACTGAGAATGAGGCACGCGATCGAATGCACTGCTAAAATCAAGAAACAGGGCATCAATAGAGCTACCTCTAGATAATTCTGCGACCCACACCTTACGAGAACACAAGAGATTCGTTAGACATGATCTGCCTTTTCTGAAATAAATTTAAATAAACTTTAAATTTATTTCTTGTACTATTTTGAAAGAACTGATGATTAATATATTCCATTATATTATTTATAATATATGACCAATTGTATTATGTAAGGAGATATCTGATTTATTTTATATATTCTGTTATTACAATTAAACCTTAGCAATCTAAAAACAATTATTAATTTTATTATTTAATTATTAAATTTTGATTTAGCATTATTATGTTTTGTTTATTTTATAATTATATTAAATACGTAGACTCAGTTAGCTGATTTAAATACTTTACCTTCTTTCTTGTTGTGAATTAATAATCTAAAATTTTTATCGTTTCGAAAAAGCGTATTTATATAACAATTCTATTATATTGGCACAGCAGTTCCACCTGATGACCTCTAATTCTTATTCTGATACAACGTCTGTTATTTATTAGTCATTTCATAAAAATGATTTTCATTTTAAATTTCAATTTTTTATTTTAACTTGATTTAAATTATAGAAAATCTAAAAACAATTATTAATTTTATTATTTAATTATTAAATTTTGATTTAGCATTATTATGTTTTGTTTATTTTATAATTATATTAAATACGTAGACTCAGTTAGCTGATTTAATTACTTTAATTTATTTATATGTATTACTTTATTTTATGCTAATTTATATTTTTGAACTATTAAAATAACATTTTGAATACGAATTAAAATCTCAATTGTAGCGTATCATATAATTATTTAATAATTAGTCTAAAATGTTTAACTAATTCAAGGTTAAACAATTTTGACTTGAATCGACGAGTCTTTTATCTGCTTTAGTCTTTAAAGAAATGATTTAGTCTGTGAATAAATAATTGTATCGAATTGAGAGCACTAAACTAACTGATAGCGATCCGTAGAGCTAATTGTCTGGTTATTATATATTAATATATTAAAACAGTGAACCGGCTAGCGGATCACACAACTAGGTAGGTTTCTAATAGATCGTTAGAATACGATCCCCTACTGAAAGTAATATACAACAATGTATACCTACACAACTGGAGCAGCCAGACAAGTAGATGTAGCGTTGAATCAAGATACAGACGTCCTGAGTTCAAATCCGATCAGCATCAGTGTACAGAGAAAGCAGATAATAAGGGTCGAAACGTGAAATGTAGGTCGGGGTCAGCAGCTGATGAGACCCACCCAGACTGATTAGTAGCGTCCTGCTGTATCAAGAATAGGAACAATACCTGTGAGGATAATATTGTGCCACAACCCGAAGAATTTCAGCTCACAGATGCATTCAAGTTAAATTAATTATTATATTAATATATTATTATATTATAGTAAAAGATTACAAGAAATCGATATTTTGATGCGACGGAAGCACATTAAATGAGATGGTTATACTATTATATTGATAATATGAAAAGAATATACAAAATCGAGCCATCAATGAATTAATCTCCGCGTTCGTTCAAGCGGAACGAACGATATTACCGAGATTAATTTTTCGACTACAACAATTATAACTGCCGCACTTATCGCGCAAAACACAGTTCGTCATCCCGAACGCACAGTCGCTCTTTGCTGCAATCGAAAAGCGATTGTTGAGGATAACTGGAACTTGTAAATTATATTTATAATGGTACATATGAGGAACTATTTGAAGATATGCTAAGTTTATATAATTTTATTTAATGAATTCGATCTCTTTTTGGATAGAATGTTAATTTATCAAAATACATGTATCTAGCGAGCAAACACAAAGATAAAACATTACTTAGAATTAAATGTTTTAAAATGATTACTTAATATAGCAAAATTATTGGAAGTTGTATTGACAATGAGCATCGAAGAAAAACTTACTTAAAGAGTTGTATGAATACAGCAAACAAACAAATTTGCTAAATATAATAACCAAGTTTCATATGTAATCCTAATAATAATATTTCATCATAATAATAAAGAAGATATAATTACATTTTCTTAAATAAATCTTATATAAAAATATGTTTTTAAATAAAATTGCTTGAATCTAGACGAAATCAAGAAACACCAAACTGAATAAATTCATGAAAAGAGCTAACTTAATGTCCAACGTTTTTGTCTTCGAAATCCCAAATACGAAATTCTCGGAAAATCTCAAACAAAATCTTTACGAAAAAAAGGTTTAAGTCGCAACATCAGCAGGAGTGGATTGTAGTGTATAAACGCGTTAAGATAGTACATGCCGAGTTTCGCACAATTCTTCTAAAAGATATTCTAGCCATAAAATACGACACGATGCAATCAGAAATTGTAACGCCGAATATTTATGTTATTTACGGTAATATTATAATCAAACTATGCAACGACTGCTTATCTACGAAGTAGTTGTTTATAGACAAATGTGTGTTTAACTTATTTACCTTGTCGAAAGCTGGTAGGTTCGATGCACGTAAGTTATCATGAACGAAAAAAAACATTCTAAATGCCGGAAATGATCCAAACATATTTTCAAACTTATACTTCTTAGAAAGTATTCAATATTAGTATTTTAGACGACGAAATATAACGACATATTGCCAATTACTAATTGTCAATGTTCAATACAATTTATACAGTATCGACATAATTCGAACATTCATATTATTACACTTGCCATCCATGCAAGAATAATCCTCAAGCTAATTGGAACAAGTCCATAAATTAGCATTGCAGTGATATTGCGAAACTGCTGCATATGTATTCCAATTATTTTTTGTACTTAATATCTCCTTATGTACACTATGGAAATCAATAACCTCCAATAATTGCTATTTATCCAATTGTTTGAACACTATGTTTGTTTCATTTTATTTTTATTAGTTTGAAAGTTAAATTTGCACATTATTTTTATTTGTATTTTTCAAACTAGTAACAATATTTAAGTTTAGCTAATCTTGAAATTAATTGAATCTTTTTGTTGTAGTCGAATTTACTTGAAAACAACTCATCACTATTTGTTAAACTTTTACCGAGTAGCGTTAATCCAGAGGTAATTTTATGAAATTTTAGAAATGTTAGTAAATTTTAAATTATTTAGAAGTTAGCTGAGGAATGGATCGAATCATATTTGTCAAACAGTAAAAATGGCACAACAGATTTTATCCAATTGCTGATTTCTGGATCAGGATGCCAAGCAAAGATATCAAATAATGACTTGTTTAGTGTATCATTTGATACCATTTTATTGAATTTAGCAGAAAGTTTTTCCTCGGTAATTTTAAATATTTCATTTTCAGTCAATTTGAATTTTTATTAAATAGATATAAATTTTTCGACTTTTAAATGATATTTTTTCACAATTGCTAAAGTTAAAATATTTCTTATCTTTTTAAACAAATGCTAATACTCGATTATAGATTTTCAGAAATTTAGATTTCAGCGTTTTTTGAATTACTGGCATAATAATCGCTGTACAACGAAGTATTAATTCTTTATATATGCTGTCAATACTAGCCAAACTAGATTAATCTTCAAAGTTTTCAAATTTTAGCAATCATTATATGGGTAACCTAAATATATCATGTTTATATATTTGAATATACATTAGATAATTATACTTATAAAATTATAATTATACTTTTTTAGTAGTATATATTTATTTATCAAAGGTCAATAAAATGTCAATTTGATTTATTATTTTATTAAATTTTTATCTTATGGCAAACGTTTTACATTATTTTTCTTTTATTTTTTATTCTTTTTAATTTAGTATTAACTAATATTTATAAGATACTTAATAGATTAAAAATTAAAATAATAAAAATTAATTATTATATTAAATTAATTTTTTTGCGAACCACTCCGGAGAATACAAAAAGAACTTTATTTATTTGATATTTCGACTGTACTTAGCAGTCCTTTTCAATCTAAAAATAGAAGAAAATATTACACAAAAGAAAATTCAATTAAAAATAATGTAACTAAGTTATAGCCACATCGGCAATAGCTGATTTCATTTTGGCAATTTTATCACGATGTTTAGCAAGTTTATAGTTTACATCTTTTGTACGTCTTGTGGAGTGAATTTTTAGGACCAGTTAGATTTATTCCCTTCCATTGTAGGAAAGATGGAAATATACAATGATTCCTAAACGAGCCTACGTCCAATCTGTTTTTCTTTATGTAAAATATTGTAAAAGACTGTTTCATCGCCAATTCTGGATATTGATTGGCCAGCTCTTTGTTCATAAGAACCCTGACGGTATGCAGTAACAGAGAATACAGACACAGAGAGTATAGGAGAATAAATCGCATATTAAGGGAATGTCAATATCCGGAATGGGCGATAAAACGGTCTTTTACAATTGCGATAAGGGCAAGCCAGTTGCCTAGAACGTCGACCGCACAGCTAGATATGAAACACGTCAAATCAACGTTCATCAGTAATACTTTAAAGAGACGATTGTCGAAGTTAACTTCAAAGTTTAAGATCAGTATAAAAGTGTACTACAAAAATGGTGCGAGACTTAGTGGCATTTTCAAAAAGGATACCAGTTGCAGCATCACAATGTGTAATATATACCATTCCGTGCTCAGATTGTGAGAAGACCTATGTTGGACAAACTAAACAAGGTTTAAAAAAGAGAACGTACCAACATAAATACAACCTGAATAAAGGTGATACATCTTCAGCAATATTCAATCATGCTATTGAGACCGGCCATAACATTGATTTCAAAAGCACAGATATCCTACATAAAGAAAAACAGTTAGGACGTAGGCTCGTTTAGGAATCATTGTACATTTCCATCTTTCCTACAATGGAAGGGAATAAATCTCACTGGTCCTAAAAATTCACTCCACAAGACGTACAAAAAGATGTAAACTATAAACTTGTTAAACATCGTGATAAGGTTGCCAAAATGAAATCAGCTATTGCCGATGGGGCTATAACTTAGTTACATTATTTTTAATTGAATTTTCTTTTGTGTAATATTTTCTTCTAATTTTAGATTGAAAAGGACTGCTAAGTACAGTCGAAATATCAAATAAATAAAGTTCTTTTTTTTGTATTCTCGGGAATGGTTCGCAATAAAAAAGTTACTTTTTACCCTAAAGCAATTCTCAACGATATATTAAATTGATATTAATTATTATATTTCATTTATTATTATATAAATTTAATTAATTAAAAATAATATATTAAATATTTATAAAATATAAAAAATATTTAAATTGTCGAAATTCTATCGACTTTTTGCAGTTGATAATCTTCAAATTGTTAAGATTGAATAATGTATTTGCCTCTTTAATTATGTTAATATCACTTTTGCACACAGTGAATATGCTTGGTAGACATAGCATATATTATCAAAATGATATTTTTGCAGTTGATACATTATGGCACTTTCAAGTTAGTGACTTGAAAAGAGCCAAAGTGTTATATCGAAACGTAGTATAAAAATGAACTATTTGTATCTCATTTTGATAATATATGATATGCCTACCGAACTTTTATTTTAACTTTTATTAATGAACATATCATTTTTAAAAAACTGTATATTACTGAAATCACTAATTCGTCATTATTTTATTACTTTGTGCGCTTGTTAACCAATATATATTTGTAAAGTAGGTACATCGAAATAAAGCCCGGGATTGATAAATTTGATAATTGATAAATTTCTATTTTTATCACAATATGATAATTTAATGCATTAATGATGTTTATTAAACTTTGATTTTACTGTTTAATTCAAATTTAGTGTGTACATCCACTTGTCAATGGCACTAAGGCATATCGATACTTCAATGTAAATATGAAGAAATTTTTATATTCGGTGTTCGAAAAAATTAGACATCAAGTTCTATCAGATGGTCTATTCTTATCGAAGTTGGTTAATTGTCTACTACCAATGTGCTCAAGCTCCATACGGCCATTTCGTTATACTGGTACATTCGTTGGTAAGTTTAATCAATTGAGTTTTTTAATCAATTGGGTTTTTTTTATTAAAGCCTTTTATAAAAGTAAAATTCAATTTTTTGAAGATATCCGTAAATGAAGTAAAACCGAAAGTAAATATGAAAGATTAAATCCGACTTAAATTAAAGTAAAATCTTTAATTTCTTGCAGTTTTAAACAATATGAAGGAAGCAATAAATAGCACAATCTGATTCTACTAAAATATTTTTAGATAGAGAAAAAATCTAAGAGTATTTGATTACTTACTTTTTAATCCATATCATTGACGGATTTCACGAAATCCATGTTTCATCTAAAATTATTTCAATAGTTGATGCATTATTGACAAATAATGATTGAAGCTGGATCAAAGGAAAGAAGAATTTTTTTTCGCTAACTTCTGTTAGCATCTTCAGAAAATTACGCAATATTCTTCCGCTAACAGAAGTTAGCGAAATATTAAAAATAATTTGTTCTTTCCTTTGATCCAGCTCCGATAATTATTTAAAATTTATTTAACTTTTTAAAAATAATTCCGCTGTATTAAAATGAATTTTTAATGTTTGAATATAATCGATAAAATAGATTTTTTGTATTTCGCTAGATTGCTTTGTCGTAATCAGGAAATACAGATTTTTTATCTGTATTTTTTGGAAAAGGCTCAGTCAGTATTGCGTTTTTGGTACGCGGACGACGGCTGCCTGGTTGGCAGTCCTGAGGGAATAGACTAATTCACCTTAAAGTCACCCAATCGCTGCCGACTGATATACCACAAAACGCTCAATCGTTTTTGACAAGACGTTAAGCCGGCAAGACCTCAATCATGCTCCCATCATTGGGGCCGAAATCATCAAATTAAACAGGATGATTCGCCAATAGAGTCATCTTTTTTTCGAGGTCATTCATTGGAAACCTAGCTTCTTTCGATTACCTAATTGCACGCAATCTAATTTATTCATCAATAAACTTGATAAGATATGTGAGGACGCTGCCCCACACTCCACTTATCGTATGTCTACTATCGTGATGAGTCAGTTGATACTGCAGCTAATGAATAAATTACCAGTTAGGAAAACTGTTAGCAATTTTATCGAAACGCATTAAGCTCTGCCGGTCTAGTGACATTGATAGTATGTTAGAAGAACCAAGATTTCTGCAACATCTTAACATGCAAAAAAATCATCCCAATTTAAAATGATAACCTATCAAAAGCCTTCCGACGACTCATACAAGGACGGAAGATAACCGTTGCCATGAAACTACTTGAGTCAAATAACGTCTTTGGAAAACCAATGGATTTGGACGATAATGTTTCCGGTAAATCCGTAAGATAAATACTCATTAATACGAATTTAAATGGAGATGAACTGTGTGTTTTTGCATTATTAGAGCATCCCATTCACAATTCATGAGACTTTCATCCAGTAATATTCAATACAATTGATTCCTACGATTGATTCAATACGATTATATCTTCAGCTAAGCGAGTAAAAGAGGGTGCGACCCTATGGTCTGGACACCAGATCATGGAACCACATGCTCACCGATTTTGGTGATAGCTCCAAAAGTAGTTCCAACGAGTGTCTAATAATTCCATGATTACGTTGACCGCAATCAGACTAATCGCTCTCAGCAAACGTCATGGTGCTAGAACAATAGGAATCGATCGTCATGTATTCAGACAAATAATGTTTAATGTAATCTTTGACATTGCTCAACCTCAGATTCAGAGTATATGTGCGACACCTTAACTCTGCGCAGGTCAGCGTGTAGGTACTGACTGGTCATAAACGCTCTTAGCGATTACATGTCTAATGACCCTATATCCATACTTCTAACAATTGATGTAGATAATGTCTTTGGCCACATGAATCGGAAGACAGCGTTGATTAATATACTGAAAGTTTGCCCAACTATGTCATTATCTTTTCACAATATGTATCAACAACCTTTAATACTAGTCATCAACAACGGGCGTATTCTATCCAGAGAGGGCTTCACACAGGGGGATGTTTTTTCTATGGCAGCATTTGCAGTCGCTATTTTCTCGCATATCTGGGGCACAATGGAAAATACTCATTCAGTATTGCGCTTTTGGTACGCGGACGATGGCTACCTGGTTGGCAGTCTTGAGGGGCGTGTTAAACACATATAGGTTTTTGCAAATATATTGTCCCCGTTATGGCTCTTACATAAACTCTCGCAAGTGTAGAGTATATGTGAATAGTCATAGCGTATATAATATTGAGTCCCTCTTTTCAAGTACTTCTATTCCCATCAGAAATGAAGGTTTATCAGTCTTGAGATCACCCATTAGTAGCAAGGAATATATTGAGAGATCTATTAACCAGATCTATTATCTGTCAATAATTTAGTGGATTTAATCGCTCACCTGTTTTAAGTCGGTCAGTCAGATGTTCAGATAGCATCATTAACGAACTCATTTTAACATAAATGAACATACCTATATAGATAATGCAGATGTTTGCCTGATTGGTTCTTCCCTTTTTTATCTTCGATACGATCTATGCTTCGGATACTGATGGGCACGAAATTAGATATCGATGATACGCTCTGGCTCGTGTATAGACTAAGCCATCAAAATGGCGGTGTCGGTATAATAGATGCCACTAGCAGCAGTGACATTGAATACAATGCATCTCTTCAAATATGTGTGCCGTGTTTAAATGTTGTCCGTTACATGGAGTTGATAAGAACAGAGAAGACAATAGCAGACAAAGACTTTTAGACCGCCAGATAATCGAAATTAACGAGCGTTCAGAGATACTTCAGAGAGTAGTCCAAGTCATGATGAACTTAATCGAGCACACATCACTAAAGAGAGCTTCCCCATGTCTAACATTTATACCTACAATGACTCATAAACAAGACCAAGTAATAACGAGTTTCGTGATGCAATGATAGTCAAATATGGTGTGCTACCCCTATATGCTCTAACAATGTGTCACTGCGGTATTTTGAATACTCGTCTGCACGCAATTTCTTGTCCTCAAGGAGGACTAACTTCGATGAGACACGATATGGTACGTGACCTCTTTTCACAAAATATCACCGAAATCTGCGACAATGTTCAAATTGAACCCACTATGAGCGCAATTTATCTGGAGGTTTGCTTCACCAACAGTGCCACAACAATTGATAAAATGCTAGACTCGACATTATGTGTTCCGGCCTATATGGGGACAATACATAATGCACTTTTCTTGACAAATACGTTTTTAATGATCACACTCACTCAAATACTTCAAGGAGCATAAGTTCCTGCTTTGAACTTTACTCGTCGCGAAAAAGAAGCAAGTATGTTGACAGAATCGGAGTCGATCAGGTTTCTTTTATTCCTGCTACGTTCTCATGTTATGGTGGAAACGACAAAGAGTGCAAAGCACTTTTCCAAAAGATAGCAGTTAAAAAGTCTCGAAAACGCGAAACTTTGTACGCAGATGAAATTTCAAAATTACGATCTCGCATCGAAATAATTTTCGCAAAGATGTGTTCGTGCTGCATCCAAACTATCTTCCTATCAAAATCTATGCCAATGAATCGAGGGTGCAGTGAGGGAGTATTTGAGAAGGCCGTTTATGTCTGTGAGAATCAGAAGTCGCTAAGATGAGTCAGTGTTTTATTTTACAAATGGTTTTGATGTTTGATTTTTTACTGTTGCTCGTTATGGTAACTATTATTAGGTTGATGCTTTCACTTTTTGTTTGTAATAAATTATTTAAAAAAATAAAGAATTAAATTGACGCCAATATTATTTATTGACGTCAGGAAGGGTTCAATTGCTGAATCAACTAGCGTCAGTAAGGGTTCAGTGGCTACGCTATGGTAGACTTTCTAATCAAACCTGCAACATGACCTCGAACTGTGTTATGTCTGATCGTTGAAGCTCGACCTATTTTGCACGACATTGAATGAACGATTTCGTTCACTTGTTTACAGGGACATGTCGACTGAACACAATCTTTGTGAGTTCATACCGCCTTTATAATGTGTCTTGAAATTCGTGATGAAATAGCCTTGAGTTGAGTCAATTAAAGTGTAGAACGATCAACCAGGTCGATGCCTTCTTTTCAACTGCATATGATGGTGAGTTATCAGTGGGGTCACTCTCTGCTAAGGACATATTGGCGAGGTGATGCTCGAGTTTGTGTTGCTTCTTTAGCCGAAAGCATCTTAATATGTTTCGTTTGTAACGGTCTTCTAGTTTGAGTCCCTTGCATGCTTGCCATGGTCGGTTTTACTCATTGTCGCACTCTTTTGTAGAATTACGAATTCCATATTATCTCAATTAATAACAATTATTTATTATTTATTATTTAATTATTTGATTTTTTTATAATTGTTTTTTATTTATAAATAATATAAAATACGGATACTCAGTTAGCTGATGTAACATAATATATTTCTTAGGCCGTTGGTGATCGCAGGTATCAGCTCTTAGCTATCAGTCCATACTTAAAAATATTTTCAATTTTTTAGTAATGCTCTGATTGTATTTTACGTGTCTTTTTCGCATATATCAGCATGTTTTGAAAATCCATCACGGTTGAGTTGTAAGCGGCTTGGGATCTAATCGATCTACGTTTACGAGGTTAGATCAAATATTCAAGCATTCCCGTCCATTTTTGTCTATTCACGGGTCTACAAACTTACGTAATCAATTGAAGAACCCAATATGTTAATGCCCTCTGTGGATATTGCAATTCTTATATTTATAAATGTATTCGATGCATGTTCGAAATTCTCTGGGTGAACTAGTAATTGACACTGATAAGTTTATGTTCTAGCCGAACGTTGGTCCGACTTATTGTAAAAACTACAATAACTTTATACACTCATCACCCGAGTCTGCAAAGTTGGTATCGTCTGCATACAATCTTTCGACGATATTTTTCATGTTGATCACAAGCGGTGTAGTGGATTCATAAAATGCTTTCATGGCTAGCGTATCACCTTAAGTAAAGCCTTCCACGGAGTACCAAATTTCATTGTCAATTGTCATCAAGCTATTCATCAGGCATACAAATTTTTGGGAACTATTGAAAGAGCTGGACAGACCATTGGTAGGATAAACGAGGCAAGTTTACACTTAATCATATTGAATACGTTTCGAGCATCTACCATAAATATACAGAGCGATTATTTCTTTTGAACACCTTGTGCGGTGAGTAGATTGCATATTCGGCCTCGCATGTTTGACCAGCGTAGAGTTTTTCCTGTCTTTAATTGAATATTCTTGCCTGCAATATCTAGGATATTTTTGCTTATTATTCCTCTAATAACTTCCAGACACTGTTTGAACGAATCCCTCAGTTTTTGATCAGTGCTATTAACCTGCTTGACTTTTGACAAATTACATTATCAGGTTGAACTTTGTCGGAAGCTATCTTTACACTAAGTTTTGCAATAGTATTTGCGAAAGATATTGAGTCTCTTCCTAATAAAGACAATACTAGTTTCAATAATGCTTCATCAACTCCAGATGGATTTGCGCTACCTTTTGTTCTGTTGGCAGCTCCAGTGGGCCTTTGTGGATTTATTCGTTTAAAAATATATTAATGAAATTAAAGTTGAGGAGCTAACATCTCGGTAAGATTGGCGGATGTCGTGATGGCAGCAGCATATGGATGTTTAGACTTTACGATATCGCGAACAATCACGTTATTCACTTTAAAGTTAAATTTAAGAATGCCGGAGTTATTAGCGCTATCCATTATGAGTCGCATTGCTGAGACGAATTAATGTCCTTGTAACGTTTTAATGTCATGTGTCTGAAGATCTGTCTCAACGATTCTTGTAAAATACGTGCTTCTTCCGGTAGAATAAATAGTCTAACTTTTCTCCAGTTATTTATCCTGCGACACATTGTCGTATGTTGTAAAGATAAATAATGATGTGTAGATAATGTATAGGTAGATAATATCTTGTAATCACTTATATAGTTTATAGTTATTATATAAACGAAGAATAAGTTCCTATAATAACTATATATTATAGTTATTATTCCTATAATAACTATATATTTGAAATGGAAGAAGATTGTGGTTATAGTATTTATTACTTATATAGTTTGTCTGCGAGCGAAGAAAGCGGAACTGAAATCTTAGAGATATCTAATTTGGATATATCATGTTTTGTTTATTATTTAAAATAATAAAAAATAATATAAAAAGCAAATTATAAAAGTTCTGAATTGTTAATAACTGATTATATTGCAGATTCATCAATACAATAATAATATTATTGTTTATTATTTATTAATATCGGTACAACTTAAATCACACAATATACCATGAGGGAAGCCCTTTGCAACTCTGAGCTGCTCCGGTTTTAATAATTATTCAGCCCGATTCATTTGGTGTTCTTGTGATAAGCGGGAACATTATGCATTGATTGTCTTGCACCTGAATGTTCAAATCAAACATAATGCTTTTTGATACATCGAGATGCACAACAAAATCGGTTGTTTTACCCGAAGGAGACATTTGTAGATATATTTCGGCAAAAGTATATTAAGTCAATATTAACTCTCAACGTACAAATGCACCAATTAAGGACAGTGCTGATCCGATATATGCTGAGTTGATATATGTTATAGGAAGCTAAATCGTGCATGATGAATCTAATACCTATATATAATAATTATTTAATAATATTTCGTATATATTTTGGTCATAGCGTGATTCTAACCAGAAGTAGTTTATAAATTAAATATAATTTATACAAATTAGTAAACTCTGTTATAATTACATTCGTGTGCCATGTAATCTGTTTTTTAGGCATTATTAATTATCCACATGAGAACAATTTTTGTTAGTGTAAATTGTAACAACGTTTCGGTCAATCACAGTGACCGTTTTCAAGTTAAAAGTTTTCAAAACACTAATCACCTTTATCCCATAAGTGCGGAATATGACGATGTTTTCTTAGTCCATAGTATCGATAAGAATTTTTAAATTATAATTTGATTTGTTTCCATGCATCCTTTCACCACTGACGTTGATGTGTATAGACTCAAAAATTAATCGTCTATAATAATTTGATTCTTTTGCAAGAATTTTGATATCATCGAATTCAATATTGTGTCCTTTCATGAGGGATGGTTTAAAACGGCAGATGACATGTCCCATTTCCTTATAGCATTACGATGTTCCTTAATTCTAAGTTGTAATGGTCGTTTAGTCTGACCTACGTATATAGCATCACAATCTTTACATTTTATCTCATATACGAGACCTAACTTTTGCTGAGATAAGGGTCTCCGTTTGAACATGGATGCTAGACACCTGTTAGGTGGACAGTAAACTGTAGGACGTGATGACGTCTGTCGTCTAATACCATCTTCAAGTTTGTTTAGTCGAGCTTTCTGTCAACCGGTTACATTTCTCCGAGCAAATTTGCAAAGACCTTAGCAACAATGAAGCAGCAGCGGATATCTTATATTTGTTTGATATATGAAGCAAGCAAAGCTCTTACCTTCAACAATGAGTAAGCCAGAAAGTGCGGAATGAAAAATTTCATAAGAGATGAAGACATAACAATATGTAAATCAGACAAAGGGCGAGCACTAGCAGTAATGAACACAAAAGACTATGTAGAGCATGTGAACTTATTATTAACGAGTAACAAGTTTGTTAAATTATCCACCGATCCAACGGCTAAGAGAGAGAAATTCACAATTAGACACCTTCCTAATATCTAAGGTGATAATATCTAAGGTGATATAATATAATATCTAAGGTGATATATCTTCTTAATATCTAAGGTGATATCTAAGGTCCAATTAGACACCTTTCTAATCTCTAAGATGTCCAATTAGACACATTTCTAATCTCTCGGTCTCCGCCTGTCTGGCGGAAACAGAGAGATTAGGAAGGTGTAGCACATGAGCTGGGACCTCGAGTTTTGTTGGAGTGGGATTGTATACGACCTATATAGGTAGTTGAGAGCAACGCGGTAGCTTGCGAAGAGAGGTAGGAATTAAATTCGGTTAAACTCTCATTTACAATTCTGGGAAAGAGTTGGATAGAAGTCTGGAAGAACGCCACTCTGATAGGATCAAAGTGAAACCTCCTTCGAAGCAACGTATCTTCCTTCATCCGCCAGCGAATTAGGTCATGAGAGGTGATCAGTTTTTGGCGCGACGGCTCTTGATTTGGCGCGAATGCAAATCAAGCTTTTAAGAATGTAAATATATTTTTTAAGAAGAAATGTAAAATCATTATATTATTTTAAAGCAAGTCATGATATATTTGTTATGTTTCGGTTTTACAGAATTTTTTCATTTTTTGATATAAGTGTAAACCTATTAATTTGACAAAAATAGTTATAATTTCTTACAAAAATAATCACATAAATTTTTTTATTACAACACAATAGCGTGTATTTTGAAAAGAACTTTATAAATATAGAACGTCTTTATGATAAATAATATTTATTTAAATAAATTTTCAAAATTAGTAAATATTAGTGTTTAATAGTTAAGCTATTGCTTTTAGCTATGAAGTTACAAAGTGCACTTCTGCAAATGGAACTTTCAATTAATCAGATAATTAATGATCTACAAGTTCAATGTAGCGGGCGTCTAGGCTTAAGAAGCAGCTCAAGTGCATCATTTTGCAAAGATCAAATTAATAATGTAAGAAATACTTTAATTTTATATTGTAACATCAATAAATCAAAATTATTTTATTCGCAAACTTCAATATTTAACCTTGAAATTTTGTATATATGAACTAATTATGAGAGTTTTCAGAATCGCTTAAAATTATAAATCTCTCAATCAGATGAAAATCGATCGGCTTTACAATAATCGCAAGATTTTTTATTATTTTTTTACTATAATATTTTTATAATTTGATATATTAATGTAATTTGATATATAAATATTATATTTTATGATATTTTTATTATAATTTATTATTATAATTAACTTTTTTATATAAGGATTATTTCTTACATGCACATGTAAAAATACATAAAAACCTTCTTACTCCAAAAAATCATTCATACTTAGTTCTACATAAGGTCCGTTATACATTTATAACGGACCCTGTTCTCGCTATCCACTCTTTCCAAAATCAATATAATATAGTTTGATAATCTACAGCTATATATCATTATTTATTAATTATTTTGTTTTTAACAATAATCTTTTAACGGCTGTATTTCTACTAGTTGGCGGCATCAAGTATGAGATAAAATTGACAATCTGATTGCGTCAGAGTTATCAGTAAACATAATTCAGGTTGTAATGCATTTATGCATTTACTCGCCTCTCTCTATTTTAGTGAAATTTAACACGATGAAATGTTTTCTTACTGTCATTCGACTCTTCTTTTCTTGAATAATACCGTCCTATCTCATCTCCCAAGCATATCTAAGCTTCTTAGTCGTCTTGTATAGAATCAAGTAAATAGTTATCTTCTCCCATAATACTTGGATCCCCAAATGTGCCTTCGAAATTTCTATCATATTTCCAACTACTTATTATATCTATATTTATCAAATATCTTTCAACGTATAATTTTCCGTTTTCTTTCAATTTTAGACTTCGCAGAATAAACTTTCCTTCTGACATTAATCTTCTCTCTCTTAGTGGAGAGGGGAGATTTTAATTATATAATAATTATATAATTATATAATAATTATATAATTATATAATAATTATATGATTATTATATATTATTTTTTTAATTTTTTTATTATTTTTATTTATTATTTGCGGAGTCAAGGTTCTTGCAAATGGGCCTATAAATTACAAAACGTTTTCATGGTCATCTTCCAAATGCAGCCGACAATTATTTCTATCCCACTGCACTGCACCGTTCCTCTGTGAGCGCGGGTCTCTCAAACATGCTGAGGCGGAGCGGTCGATTTCAATTGATATTTTTCTTTTGATCCGGATTAGTGTTTCTGCGTATTCTACGTTCGTTCGGTAAGATATTACAACAGACAAATGTTCAAGTGTTTTATATTATTATATATTTATCATTTTCTTTAATACACTTCGTTATTTGTTTCAATTGTTTTTATTTTTCTTATTAGTGAACCTGAAAGCGAACTTTTTATTGCAATGTCCACTAAATAAATTATTATAAATAATTCATCATGTTTTGAATAATTTGTATTTAATTAACAGAGAACGACACGCAGAAATAATTGCTTCAAAATGCTTAAGCACTTTGCTGCGAAGAATCTTTGTGTCATACAAAGATTATTAAACAATCTTATATAAAAATCTTTAAAACAGCCAGGTCTCTGGCTATTTTACTAAAAGAGGAGAAATTTGTTCCGATAGATGAACACATTGTTTTTGACATTTAATTACCTGCGTTACTCGCAATCTCAAGTCATTTATCCACAAACTAAGAAGAAACATTGTCTTACGTTATATCACCGACCTTTAAAACAATAGCTTCGTTTTGAATTTCTTAAAATAATTCAAAAGCGTGAAGACTTTATTGTTCGAATTAGTTTTCAATATTTTGGTGCCACATAGGAATATTATATTGAAATCAGAAAGTCCCAACTTAATTCTTTAATTTTAACTAAATTCCTTATAAATCTACTCCAGATTACTCTTTGTATTCACAATCAAGTTTTTTACAAGTTGAATTCCTTTGATGTAAAATTTTATTAGATTTTTATTGTCGCTTATAAAAATTTACAAATTTACAGCAAACAAAATCAATCAGAATCATATCAAAGTTAGAGGAAGAGCTTTTGATAGAAGTTTTTGATCATCGCTCAAGGTATGCCCTGATCTAAATTTGCTTTTGATTGAGTATTAAAAATAGCGTACCAATTATTTTTTAATATTTTATGAAATGTAAAATTATCAATTATACATTATCAAAATATATGTTATCAAATGTACATTATCAATTATTCTGATTGTGGCACAATATTATCCTCACAGGTATTGTTCCTATTTTTGATGCAGTAGGGCGCTACTCATCAGTCTGGACAGATCTCATCAGCTGCTGACCGAGACCTACATTTCACGTTTCGACCCTTATTATTTGATTATTCCGTACTCTGGTGCTGATCGGATTCGAACTAAAGTATTGCAATTCATTGTTACATTCACTAGGCTGGCTGCTGCAGTAGTGTATATATACATTTCTGTATAGAACTTTTGGTAGGATCCCTAAAAGTAATAAAGTAAATATATAAATATTAATAAAAATATCAATTTAAATAATTAATATTAATATTAATAACTAATAAATATTAATATTAATATATTTTTATTTGTTATTTTCTATAACATTTAATTTTTTTGTCATAATAATTTAATTTAAAAATTAATATTTTACATTTAAATTAGGATTAAAAATACTATCTGATGGAACACATATACTAGGATCAGCAATAGGAAATAGTACTTTCGTTGACTCATTCATCAAAGAAAAGTTGATCCATAGATTACATTGGTTAAAAATCTTACTGAAGTGGCTAAAATAGACGAACACGCATCTTATATAGCTTTAACGCAATCGCTCCAATTAAAATGATCTTATATACAAAGAACGATTAAAAGTACTAAATACAATTATAAAGAACTTTCGAGAGTAATTTGAAAACAGCTTATTCCGGCTATAACAGGAGTAGAAATATTAGACCTTCATTTGCAACTTCTTACCTTACCTAAAAGTCAAGTAAGACTAGGAATCTGATACCTTATGGTCGAGCGAGATGGTAACTTTTCTGACTCCAGAGAAATGTGCAATCCAGATTGTAACAGCTGGGTATCGATGATCTAAAACTTGTTCAAACTAATATTATTGCATCTATAAGAAGGAGAAAATAGTTGCAAACAAAAAATTAAAGATCTACAAATTTTGACAGACTCATCTTCACTAAGTTATCTAACCTTATCAGGAACTTCGAATTGATTGTTAGCTAAACCTATATTTATGCTAAAACGAAATCTTGGATTGCGACAGTTCCAAGATGCACTTGCAGATTAGATATGGTTTGGATCCCTCAAATCTACCATGTACTTGCACATGGGATCAAACGTTCGATCTGGGACATTGTCTATCATGTCAGGCAGGTGGATTGCCAAAATTAAGACAATTTAGTTCGAGACTTTGTGGCGAAAGAACTGCTGGAAATACCATCCTCTGTAACAGTTGAGCCCGTATTGCGTGCTATCCCCAATGGCATTTAATTTAAAAAAGGTGACCACGAGAAGAGATAGGAACGCGCAATTAGATATTGAGTGTTGGGGGTTATTTGGTGATTCGACCTAGCTGTCCATTGTAAACATAAGTATGTTTAACAATTTTGCTGAGTCGTATTGCTCTGGAGATCCTCAGTCGCACTTTAGCCACCATTCAAGTCATAAAATAGCAAAATATGGTAAAAGTGTATCAAAGGTAGTAGACGCAAATATTTATCGATTGATTGTAAAATGTAATGGGGCACTAAGTAATGAAGCGCAATTAATCTTTAGGCGAATAGCGAAATTACAGTCATTGAAAACTCAACGACCCTACAAAACTTGCATTGAAGACCTCATATCATGTTTCGGATTTTTTATGGTACGATCAGCTTCCATGATTCTTCGATCTGCCCGATCCGCTGTCGTGTATATTTCTGAAAGAATGACATAATGGCGTAAATAGACGCAACAACTTAACACTAACTTATTTTTTGTTTTTTTGTACTAATAAATGTCTTTCTTTAAAAAAATTATATTGGAATAAAATTAATATTATTTATAAAATAGTAAAAACTACAAACTTGCTGCTGTGTTGAGTCGAGGAATATTTGTACAAACCTAAGAATATTGCAGTTCCTTCTGATGACCTCTAATCCTTATTCTGATACATCGTCTGTTATTTATTAGTCAATTCATAAGAATTAATATTTATTCTAAATTATTTATTTAATAATTTTAATTTTTTTCAATTATACAAATTTTTAATCGTTTACATCAATTTTTCAAAAAAAAAGTGAACTTGCTTGAGGTTGATTGAAATAATAGACAATATTTATTGTTAAAAAATTGTACGAGCTTTCGAAGATAGCGCCTATTTTAAGTAAAAAAATAAAATAAAAAATAACTATATACACGCAATACCGATACGTAAAATTTTCATATTATCCCTGTCATGATTGGTAATTGGAGTTTTCAATTAGATTTGTTTCTAGTCATGAAATGTAGCTGATTGGAAATATAAGTAGATTCATTGTTCACGGCGTATAAACATCGAGACGAAACAAGACAATGTTAATCACGAATTTTCTTAGATGCCAGTAGTATTGTTGTTTCAAGTGGGACATTCGTAAACAATGACTTCACGTTCGCAGTCATTGTTTACGAATGTCCCACTTGAAACAACAATACTACTGGCATCTAAGTTGTTGGCTACGAAATGTTACAACCCAAAATTATCAACAACAAGTGGGAACAATTATTAAAATAGTGTACTAATAAGAACATTTTCTTATTCGAGTGACAACCTTATGAACAGAGTAACGGTGTTGCCATGGGCTCTCTATTGGGACCGATACTGGCGGACATCTAAATGACGCATTGGGAGGAAGATGTATATTTTTTTATCCCTAACCTAATTAAATGGTTAAGATATGCTGATGATGTATTTTGCATATTGTAAAAAGTTATAGGAAATAGACATGGGTAATTTCTAATGTACTAGATATGGACTTACTGTATTGAGTGTTGCTCACGGCGTATAAACATCGAGAAGAAACAAGAGAATGTTAATCACGAATTTTCAACTATTTCAATAGTCCTTTTCAAGTGATACAATTAGTAACAAAGAAAAGAAAAACTAATGTATATATGCAATAAAAACGGAAGAAACACACAGTGAATCTATCGGTATTGCAATGTGCTTGTAGGGATAGCTAGTTTCCATTTATCTTTATTACCATCCATCGAGTTAGCATTGTTCTGGATGTGAATACTTTCTTTTATCAGACGTCTTGGTAGGTTGTCCTCCTTTTCTAAGACCTTAGCTGCGGCAAAGTCTGGTTCATGATTATGGATCAACCAATGATTCACCAATGCTGACGAATTATCTCCCCTTTTAACATACCCTGGTTGAACACCAGGGTATATTAGATCTCTTATATACGTCCGTCGTAAGTATATTGTTAGTCTTCATAATCAACACGTCCAAGAAGGATATTTCACCATCTATATTTTCCCTTACCACACTCCATTGTATTGCCTGATCTCTGCTATTCAATGACTTGATTATTTCCAAACCTGGATCAACAGACAATATGCAAAATACATCATCAGCATATCTTAACCATTTAATTAGGTTAGGGATAAAAGAATATACATCTTCCTCCCAATGCGTCATTTAGATGTCCGCGAGTATCGGTCCCAATAGAGAGCCCATGGCAACACCGTTACTCTGTTCATAAGGTTGTCCCTCGAATAAGAAAATGTTCTTATTAGTACACTATTTTAATAATTGTTCCCACTTGTTGTCGATAATTTTGGGTTGTAACACTTTGTAGCCAACAACTTAGATGCCAGTAGTATTGTTGTTTCAAGTGGGACATTCGTAAACAATGACTGCGAACGTGAAGTCATTGTTTACGAATGTCCCACTTGAAACAACAATACTACTGGCATCTAAGAAAATTCGTGATTAACATTGTCTTGTTTCGTCTCGATGTTTATACGCCGTGAACAATGAATCTACTTATATTTCCAATCAGCTACATTTCATGACTAGAAACAAATCTAATTGAAAACTCCAATTACCAATCATGACAGGGATAATATGAAAATTTTACGTATCGGTATTGCGTGTATATAGTTATTTTTTATTTTATTTTTTTTACTTAAAATAGGCGCTATCTTCGAAAGCTCGTACAATTTTTTAACAATAAATATTGTCTATTATTTCAATCAACCTCAAGCAAGTTCACTTTTTTTTTGAAAAATTGATGTAAACGATTAAAAATTTGTATAATTGAAAAAAATTAAAATTATTAAATAAATAATTTAGAATAAATATTAATTCTTATGAATTGACTAATAAATAACAGACGATGTATCAGAATAAGGATTAGAGGTCATCAGAAGGAACTGCAATATTCTTAGGTTTGTACAAATATTCCTCGACTCAACACAGCAGCAAGTTTGTAGTTTTTACTATTTTATAAATAATATTAATTTTATTCCAATATAATTTTTTTAAAGAAAGACATTTATTAGTACAAAAAACCAAAAAATAAGTTAGTGTTAAGTTGTTGCGTCTATTTACGCCATTATGTCATTCTTTCAGAAATATACACGACAGCGGATCGGGCAGATCGAAGAATCATGGAAGCTGATCGTACCATAAAAAATCCGAAACATGATATGAGGTCTTCAATGCAAGTTTTGTAGGGTCGTTGAGTTTTCAATGACTGTAATTTCGCTATTCGCCTAAAGATTAATTGCGCTTCATTACTTAGTGCCCCATTACATTTTACAATCAATCGATAAATATTTGCGTCTACTACCTTTGATACACTTTTACCATATTTTGCTATTTTATGACTTGAATGGTGGCTAAAGTGCGACTGAGGATCTCCAGAGCAATACGACTCAGCAAAATTGTTAAACATACTTATGTTTACAATGGACAGCTAGGTCGAATCACCAAATAACCCCCAACACTCAATATCTAATTGCGCGTTCCTATCTCTTCTCGTGGTCACCTTTTTTAAATTAAATGCCATTGGGGATAGCACGCAATACGGGCTCAACTGTTACAGAGGATGGTATTTCCAGCAGTTCTTTCGCCACAAAGTCTCGAACTAAATTGTCTTAATTTTGGCAATCCACCTGCCTGACATTATAAACAATATAAAGCAGAGGTTTAGATAATATTTCTGCTGTGTATGTTTGGAGAAGGATGTAGAGTGAACGTGAAATATGAGGAGATTGATAGTGATTGTCAAGGTTAGCGATGTAGATGTGAGGTGAATAGTGCTGTAAAAAGTGGATTTGTGTAGTTGACGAGTAGATATTTTGTGGCGAATTAGATATTCAAGGGGTTGTAACGAAGATAAGTTGATGAAAAATGTGCGTGGAGAGAGGATATATATATTGTATAGTAAGTGATAGTTGCAGTTAAATTGGATGTAGTTGAGGGATGTTTGTGGAAAGTAGATGTAAAGAGTTGAACGGGTGTTGAAAATTACGGTGGTGAACTTTAGGTTAGGTTTGCACGAAATGTGTAAACGATACAATATGCCACGTTTATCGTTAGCATTGCCGACAATGAATGTTTTCATATACAAGATATATACATCTGAGGGACATATGCTAAATAAATATTATAGTATTGAGTATTATATTATAGTATTATTTTATTTCATAAAATAATCCATTATCATAAAATTTTAATATACAAGTTTGTACATATTTGGCCTCACTTCTCTGTAAAACTTAATATTTTTTTAAATTTTTATTCGAAATATTCTGGTTGTAGTTTAATAGTCTTCTCATAAAAGATTGAAATAAGCAAATTAGTGTGATAAAAAAGGGTACACAAAGGTTTTTGTATTATTTTGCGAAATTATTCCGGTACTTATATTATTATGATAATTATATGATTATTATGCACATTGCTTTCCATAAATATTTATGTTTGTTTGCCAAATTTTAAACATGCTAATTATATTTTTATTTGATCTTAAAAAATCCTCACTTTCCTATACATAAAGTGTAAAATTAGTTAATTATCTTTTTAAGCTGAATCTTTTTTACATCTATCTTTCATATAGAGACGTTGCCAGCAATATTCGACAATTGTGCTTGGAAGAGCTTGGTCACTGGCTAAATATTAACCCCCAGAAATTTTCACAGAAGAAGTTTATAAAATATTTTGTTGACTTTCTCCATGACAAGGTATTTTTACTGCTAATCTGGTCAGTAACGTTATTTTACCTTAGAAAACTGTAACGAATTAATTACTTGATAGTAATAATTACTTGAGAGTAATTATCTCTAGATAAGTGTAATTAAACTATCTTATTAATAGTATAAATATAAACTTTAGAAAGCTGATATTTACACATGAATATCATTAAAATATTCATATGAATAATTTTGAATTATTTTTATATTTCAGGATGTAATAATAAAGTTACATTTTGATATGAAAAATTTTAAAGATGAAAAAAAATTTTAATTTTTTTATAAAAATATTTAATTTTTTCTAATCATGTAATAAAGTTATTATTTCGTTCTAAAACATTTTATTTTGAAAATGTAAAGTTTACATTTGACGATTTTTATTTTTCTTACTTCACGTAATAAACTTCAAACATGAGAATATCATTTAATTTTATGTAATAAATATATGTAGTAAGTGTATATGCTTTATATTTAAGACTCGTATTTGTAGTATATGAAGTTACTATACGTTTTAGTGTATATAAAATCAGCAAAATGTCTACACATTTTATAAAATAAAATATAATTAAATAATAAATAATAATTAATAATTGTTATACAAGACTTTACCTAATTTAAATAAATTTAAAATTGAAATTTTAAATAAAAGTCATTTTTATGAATTGACTAATAAATAACATACGATGTTATTTATTATTTTTTATTATTTTTATTATTTATCGATCATTTTTATGTTATCAGGTTTCGACCCCTTTTTCACAAACCATCGTAGCTTGGCTAGTTTAAGGTTTGGGGTCAATACTGGAAATATTTTATTTAGACATCAATAAAAATGTTTGTTGCTATATTAATTAATATTTGTTGCTTAAAGGTACAATTTTTAAATGCTCGATTACTCGTGTAAATGCTTTAAATAATATAATCACAACTAATTTTACTCAGTTTTATTAAATAAATTTCACCATTTTATTATGTTAGTTTACTTATTTCTTTATTTAGACTAATGACACTACGTTGCATTGCTTAAGAATGTTGGCTTCATTAATAGATGCAAATAATCTAGACATTGTTGTTTCAGTTTTTTCAACTTGCAAGGTGGGTTTTACGATTGGTTGTCAAAGATTTAATTTTTTGATTTTATACAGTCTCGGGTACATCAGCTTATTTGCGATAAAGATAGTTCAATATCATCTGAGATAATTAGAATCTGTTCAGATATGCTAAGGTTCGTTTTTCGTTTTATATGGTATTTTATCTTCTAGTACAGGCTGGGGAAAGATGTAGTGGGAGAATCTAAGTTCATTCATTATTGCCTTTTTGCTTACGATTCTAAACGAGCTTATGCTGCAGGACAATTCTTTATTGTTGATTTAATTCGACGAGCAACACTTCTTGAGATTGTCCGAGATGATTGCAATTATCTTAAACTATGCACTGTACGATTTTTTGAGCTTGGGGTGAGTACTGTTCAAACTGATTTATAGTTAAATTTAAGGCAAATTTATGTTGATTTGTAAAAACAACAGTGACTAACAGTGACTGTAATTATGCCATGATATTGCTACTGTTGATATACATTTTGAAATTTACTTTAATTTATTTAACGTAGTGCTAATAATTATTATTCCTTAATCATTTGTTGTATTATTATAAATCAATGTACACATGTTTAAATATAATAACATTTTCCTTATCTACAAATAAAAGTATGTTTCGTCTTCAATAAAAGTATATTTGCAAATTGTTATAATTTTGGTAATTTATTGGTTGTTTGCTATATTATATTTAAAGTAATTACATATTAAATTTGTTTTTTATTATTTACAATAATGATTTACAAATATAATCGGAACAAAAAATATCACATTTTCTTAAAAATATCTTATTATATGTATTTTGTCAACTGGCTGTTGACGAAATATTATAAGTTCAATTTTATTTATAATATACTACAGACAATGGGCATATTTTTAAATACAAATTATTTATTAATTTTACAGTTAAAATTGATCACATTAAGAACTTTATTTTTGTCAACGCTATGCATCTATACTATATATTGATCTAATATTCACTATTACTCATCAATTAAATCATATAACAAGGATTTAAATATTCAGGAACAATAATGTATATTTGAAATTTAACAGAATTATTTTGATATTTCGCTAGTAACTACTAGCACCTTTAAAAATTTAGAATAAATTTGTTTAAAATGTCTAAAAATACTAGTAGTACCTAGCCAAATATAATAATTTTATTTCAAATAATTGTGGGTTAAGCCTGCATAAAACCAACCGATCGTTAAATGAACTATGGTTGATATTGTTTCATACCATCGGAGATATACTTATAGCTCGGTTATAATACTACATCTAACAGGATCAGAAAATACTCAGACATTTTAATATTCTTTGAAGGAGTGATTATTAATTATTTATTAATAAGTTTCCGAAGTAATTAATTAGCAATTATTATAACGCAACATTAACGCTAAAACTCTTATGTATCTTCAAATGTGTTTCGTTAAAAAGCAATAATTTAAAATGTTTAAAAAGCAAAAGTTAAAATAACGTAGTATTATGTAGTTTAATCTTATAACAAATTCTTAAAAAATAATAATAATAATAAACGTGATTTAGAATTAATAAAGGCAAAAAATTACCTTTTGTTCGTTAATAATAAATTAATTAGTAAATTATAATTAATTATTTTCTCTTATAATTAATTATTGTTATTTAACTAATTATTATAAAATATTATAATATTATATTTCCCATATTATTAAATTTATTGTGTAATAAACTGTATTTTATTAAAAGCTAAAATGTAATTTGACAGAAATTTACAAGTTAATTTTCTAATTTTTTTGTTAGAACCTAAGAACAAGTAAAACAATTTTATGTTAGAAAGAATAGCAAAATTTAAATTGAAAATTTTGCAATTTTGCTATTTAGTCAGTAAATCACTAAATTAATTATATTCGAATCCAAATTATATTCTCTTAATTTTAAATTTTGAAATGCTTGCTAATTTTATTATTATTTTCGTTACTTAAGTAATCGTGTCACCAAAATTTTTAATTTGTAACAAATAAATAAGAGGAGATATTATTATTTATTTTTTTACATATTTTAATTATTAATTCAACTTTGAGAAGTTGAATTTATATCTTTGAAAAGTATTGTAAAATATAATTATAAAAAGTATATTATCTGAGATAATATACAATATCATTGATATTGTGACAAATTTTATAAAAACTTGCTTAAAAAGTTAAACATTTATTTTAATTCTTCTTGATAATCTGATTCGTGTCAAACTATTTTCTAGCATCATTAGCATATATTTTTAATTGCTGCTATGCTGCGTCTAGGATAATCTCAATTCTGATACATTAAATTTTTTCTATTACTTATAACTGAAAAGTATAAATCGACAAACTATTATTAAAATATTAAATTTACAATATATAAATAAACAAAATAGTATTAAAAAAATTAAACCATTAAGCGAAATTTTTATGGATGAATAATAAACAATTTGCTTTGGATTAGAATAAGATACACTTGCATGCATTGGCCTCTCTGCTTTGTTCTCTGCTTTGTTCTATCAGCCTTTGCTCTTTGCCAAAATCTGATAGCATAGCAGTTCCTCCTGATGACCTCTAATTCTTATACTTATACATTGTCTGTTATTTATTAGTCAATTCATAAAAATGACGTTTATTTTAAATTTTAATTTATAAATCTTGTTATATTAATCTTATTATATAAATCTTGTAAAGTTTTCTTTGATTTGCCGAAAGGACATTTTTGTTTTAGATATAATTTATATAAAATATTATTTAATTATTTATTATTTGTAATTATTTATTAAAATATCAAAATATTAATTTAATAATTCAATATATTAATAATGAAAGTTATTAATTTTTATTTAAACACGTATATTCAGTTATTGATCTATTTATTATTTTAAATTCTAATAATACATTTTATCGTTTTTTAAATATGAATATATAAAATCCTCTAATTATTTATAATTTATCTTTATTTATAATTTATGAATAGTTATTTGATCTGCTTATTAATTTGTGAATTTTCTTAATATTCATCCATGTTTGCATTTAATTCAACTTAATTTCTTAATTTAACATATTTTTAATGCAATTTAATGCTATTTGAATATTTAAAGTTGTTGATATGACGAGTTTACTGTGATTTTAGATTCAAAATCATGCCACTTATTTTATTGATTCAATGTTTAACTATCATTCGATGTTCACTAATTTCGATGCAATGATTGATCTCTTATTATGTGATAATGTGTGGACTGACCTCTCCTTATTGATAGGTATATAAGTTTTATTTGCATTGCTACTTTCACGTATTAGTTATGATAGACAACATTCATGAAGAGGAGTTGCAATTATTACTTATACACATTATAACATGCTCTATTCATCAAGCTGTCACAGGAAATACTCCCAGTGGACGAACAATCCAACAGGTTATACTTTTTGCAAATTTGAATTCAAATTTTTATTTTTTAGAATTTATTTACATGCCATGATTACTGTCATTAAAGGAAGTGTTCAAAAATATGCAGATCAAATGAGCGATGTTGAACATTTCAGCACTTTTAGCAATTCGCGCTCAAATTCCACAATAGATTTATTACATAATAGGAATAAAGCAACGTCTTTATGAGTAAAGGACACAAAAAAGTTTATTATAAAGCAATCATGTGAACACTCTTTACTCACATATGTAATCAATGTTTTATCATAGCTTATTTCAGGATTTAACCGTTAACGTTAAAATTCGTTAACTGGTCATGTTTAAAAGTCTAGATAATACCCAATAGACAGGTCGTGTAGTACGTGAGGTGAAGGGGGTAGATCTGCCTAGATCTTGTTCCAGCAAGCGACCGCCTTAAGTATGACAGCCATTTGTCAAATGTTAATGAATGAACCGTTGTAAGTTTAGTCTGAATTAACTAAACTAGATATACACAACCAGAAAAATAAGTCTATTATATCAAAAATATTAGAAAGAGGCGAGTTTTGAAGTAAAACACTCGCAAAATAAAAATGAACATCATAATAGTCAAACTATATTTCATAAACATATGAGATTAATAGGACATGATATTAAAAACTGTAAATTATTTATTTTAGAACATATTATCGAAGAAAACATATCAATATTAAATCAACAAACTATTAGAAAAAGAAGATTTTTGGATTAAAACGCTTCATTCCATGTACCCATTAGGATCGAATGACGTGGTACAAGAAATTGTCAGAAGTAGTATAATACATAATAAACAACTATATTATAATAATCCAGTTAAACGCAAACCAAGAAGTCATGGTGATAAAAGGAATAGGAAAAATAGAGTTAAAAATATTAAAAAAGATATGTATATAAATGAACAATTAGAAATATTAAAAAAAAACTTTTACAGATAATAAACTAAAAGATCTATATGTAAATATAAGAAGTTTTTCTAAACATATCATATGTTCAATAAATCAAAAATTAATTAACGACTATGATAGGCTAAGTTGTATAATAGACAGTTATTGTAATACAAAATACTATAATCGTACAATAAATGTTAATAATAACAATAGAAAATATACATTAACCATAAACTTCATTAATAAATGTATAGATAACATAAATATAGCCGGACTTTTAAATAATTCTAAAAGTAAAGAAATAATAGGATCAGATTTAAGTAAATATATTCCTAAAATAAGGTATAAACTCCTACCACCATTAGGACGAAAAGTTTGTAATTATAATAAAGAATTGAAATATATATAACGATATTTATTGTTCAATAAATCAAAGATTAATTAGCAATTATGATAGTTTAAATTGTATAACAGACAGTTTTTGTAATACAAAATAATATAATCGTACAATAAATGTTTTTTTTTAAATTGTGTTAATTTATTCAAGAACATTCAAATAAAACAAATGTTAAGCGTAAAAATTTTACCTAATAATAAATCTGATTTACATCTGAAAATTTCCTATTACTTTTTTATTATTTGCAATCCTTATTGAACTTGGTTAATTATATTTGTTTAATTTGTTTGTTTTTTTGTATCAATTTTACGTAATATTTATTTAATTTTTGTGAACATTGCATTCATGTATTTTTTAGATTAAAGCGGTGATTGTGGGAGAACATTATAGACATGAGAAGTATTTTTATTAAATAAAAATACTTCTCATGTCTATAATGTTCTCCCACAATCACCGCTTTAATTTATTTTATTTCATTATTATAATTTTTGATACTTTTTTAAGTAATTTAATATATTTTTTCCTTTTATCTTGGGTTGCGGTTCTTTTTTCTTTGAAATTTGTCTTTTAAAAAACCTTGTATGGAATGTGTGTGAGTGTGTGTTTATAATATTTTTTCTTTGTAGTTTGGTTTTACAAAAAACCTTGTATAGAATGTGAGTGAATATGTGTTTGTAATGTTTTTCTTTGAAGTTTGTTTCTGTTTTATTGTAATTTGTATAAATGGCAACTTTTGTAATTTTTTGTAGTTTCCTGACGATGATAGAAGTAGCTATTGAAATATCGGACATTAACGTTTTGTTGTATTAAAAAAATACTATTCTTTGTTCCATAAAGATTCTAGACATAAAAATGTTAAAAAAATAAATATTAAAACAACTTTTAAGAGATAATAAGCTAAAGGTTCCTTATGTAAATATAAGAAGTTTTTCTAAAGATATCATTTGTTCAAAAAAAATCATAGATAAATTAACGAATATGATAGGTTGAGTTGTATAATAGACAGTTATTGTAATATAAACTACTATAATTGGACAATAAATGTTAATATTAACAATAAAAAATATTCACTGACCATAAAATTCATTAATAAATGTATAGATAAAAAATATAGGTGGACTTTTAAATAATTCTAAAAGTAAAGAAATAATTGAGTCAGATATAAGTAATCAGAGGAAATACGTCATTAGCATGTATTTGGCCCCACTGCTATGTTGGATTGAGGAATAGGGTCCGAAGCTTGATAACATAGCATTTCCTCCTGATGACCTCATTTCTTTATTTATACATCATTTATTATTTATTAAACAATCTGCCATGGCCTGTCCCAAGCCCGTGCTGAGAAAGGAGAAGGGTTGATGATAGGCTTTGTGACAAGCCAGTCGTAAAACACCTCCGTCGCATCAAATCATCAATGCTACCACAACAAATACTTCAACAGGACTACGGCGTCCCCGGGAAGTGACGCGTTCAAATGCGGCCTGACCTGGCTGACAAATCACTAAGGGTCTCTGCAGTAAAAGCGGCTGTGGGGGCAACCGAGTAAGCCCAAAAACGAAGACAACAAATTTCCATGTGTCAACACTCAACGTCGGATCGTTGAGTAGACGATCTATTGAAATTACCGAAGCTCTGGAACGACGATGCATCGACGTATGTGCGTGCAATACAGGAAACACGTTGGTCGGGTAACAAATAAAAAACATCGGTCATGGTTTTAAGTTAATTTATTACGGCACACATAGGACGAAGTACGGTGTCGATATTATCGTCTCTGTTCGTTTCCAAGATAGGATTGCAGAAGTTCATCGGTACGACGACCGGTTGATGAAGATCGTCATCGCTTTTGATAACTACAAACTACACTTTTTCAGCGCATACGACCTACAAACTGGCTGTGATGAGATAGTTAAAGACACGTTTTGGGCGCTGAAGGACGAAAAGACCGCGGAAATACAGAAGGGTGACATGATAGTTATTGCAGTACAGTCTGTATTGATAGTTATTGATAGTTATTGTACAGTCTGTATAGTTTTGCAGTACAGACTGTATTGCAGTATAGCAATACAGTCTACACGTACTAAAGTGTCTGATAACATGTTACATATCACGGACATGTCGGCAGCACAAAAGAAGGATACGTGTTTAATAAGGAAAAGGCTTCAGATGACGAAACAATGATGGCCATCGGATCCTTGATTACACATATGCACATGATTTGGTCATTTGCAATACATGGTTCCAAAAGCGTATATATAATATCATCACCTTCTACAGTGCTCAAAGTTCCAAGCAAATCGACTATATCCTAGTTCGACGCTCTGACTTGAAGTTAGTTACCGATACAAAATCGATTCCATATGAGACGATTACCACACAGCACAGACCTGTTATCACCACGTTTGGTATCTCGCCGCCTAAACATATCCACGAAGAAGGAAACGGGAGATCTCGCATCAAGTGGTGGAAATTTAAGGGTAGAGAGTCGAACGTTATCTCCCACATACAACTTACACCTATAACAACGGTAAACGAAGCTTGGCAAGGAGTAAAAGCGTTAATAACGCAAACAGGTCGAGAGATTCTCGGCACTACAAAGCCCGGCAGACGACGAATATACAGAACAACGTGGATGTGGACTGAAGATGTCAAAACAAAAGTTCTAGAAAAGAAACGTCGTTACCATGATTTTATTGCAAATAAAACCTCAGGAAATTTGATTAAATATAATGAGGCCAAACGAGAGGCGAAGAAGGCACTAACAATGGCTAAGAAGTTTGAAGAGTTCTACAAGAAACTCGACACTAGTGAAGGTGAGCGCGAAATATATGGGATTGCTAGGAAAATACACCAGAGGACATAAGACACTGAAAGCGTTTACAGAATCAATGACGATAACGGTGTTTTGCTGTGCGAAAAGCATAAAGTTCTGGTTAGATGGCGTGATCATTTCATGAAAATTTCAAGCGAAGAGTTAGAACATCCACCGATGCTGTATGTACCGCATGTCGATGGACCTGTTCTGGCCATAACATCTATTGAAGTTGAGAACGCGCTGCAACAAATGAAGTGCGCAAAAGCGACAGGATCTGACAAACTGGCTTCCGAACTTTGGAAGTCCAAAAGCTGGAATCTTGCAGGATAGCTAGCCCAATTTTTAAATTAGATAGTCATGGAAAGACAAGCACTAGCCGATTGGAGTTGCAGCATACCATATCCATTTGGAAACAAAAAGGAAACTCAGCTGATTGCGCAAACTACTGTCCAATCCATCTCCTCTCGAATCCCTCAATGCAAGGATTCGAAATATCATGGATTTGGCTATAAACCAATGCGGTTTCGTCAAAAGTTGCGGTACTATTGACGCGATTCATGCAGTCCGCCTTCTTCTTAGGAGATACTGTGAAAAACAAAAAGCCATTCACTTTGCTTTTATTGATCTCGAGAAGGCCTTCGATCGCGTCTCACACGAGGTTATCTGGTATGCGCTGTAATGACAAATACCAGATAGCGCAACGACGTTATGATAGCGTCTGTTAACAAAAATGACCTTCATAACCAGGTTAAGGCATGGAGTACCCGGCTCAAACAGTTTGGCATACGCCAAACGAGGAGCAAGACCTCATTCAGACGTCAACATTCAGATACCTTGGATTCACCATTACATCAGACGGCGATCTTCATACAGAGGTTTCGACACGAATAAACGCAGCATGGATGAAGTGGCTGTCAGTAACCGATGTCTTGTGCGATCCAAAGATTAAAGATCTCATACAATCAAAAGTGTACAGAAAAGTAGTCGAACCCGTCACAACCGCATGTCAGCAACCCTGGCATGCGTATACAATGTACAACCGTTGTGTTTTTGCATTATCAGTATAAATTAGCTCCTGACTTGATCATTTTGCACCTGGTATGCGTTCTACACAAAGCTTTCTAGATTTCAGACAGGCAATTTTTACAAATTGCATTCGGACCATTACGCGAGCAACAATACTCCGCTGAAGCGGAGCATTGTATATATTTCAAATATAGATTTGAAATATAAAAATTGTAAATTAAATATAGATTAAATAATAGCAAAAATAAAATTTTTAATTCGTTAAATAAATAATGACTTAAATTTTTACTTATTAAAAATAATTATTCTTTCTTATTTCAATTGAAATTATTTAATTATGGGAAATGCTATAAATAACGACAGAAATACAATTTACATTATAAATTTGTTGTAAATAAGCAAAAGCTTTACAAATTATAAGAAAACGTCACAACTAACTCTAAAGACATTAAGTATTGCAGTTTATAAAAGAACAATAACAATTTTAATATTGCCAGTTTCTTATTGATATTCATTTTCTAAAATTGTTGGAAATCTAAATTCAATTTTGTATTTTCTGTTTAGTCATCCCAGAAGAATTCTAAACTAACAGAAGACTTACGTGATCAATTTACAAAAGCATTTACAAAGCACATATCTGAAATTATGACAACTGTAAGTTGATAATAATGTTGTCTCCATGAGATAAATTGAGATAAATTTTGATTGCTGAATATGGAAGTAGCAATTGATCCGTGGCAATGTTCAGCCTTTTGTGTTTTAGATAAAATATACAATTTGGGCAACAACCAAATTGTCGATTATTTTTAAAATTTCGCTAGATGCATCTTCAGAAAAGCACGTACAATTTGTTTTTAGAAATTGCACGTCTTTTATGATTTAAAAAGTATGCAAATTTAATGAATATTAATTTATTAAAAAAATTAATATTTGTTGTTATTATAAATAGTTGATAATGATCCACTATTGATAAATAATTATTGAAGCTGGATAATATATATATCCAGCTCCAATAATTATATATAATGATCATATATATAAGTATATATATGTATATATATGTATTTTTATCTTGACGATAAAAATAAATTAAAGTTTATAAATAGTTGATAATGATCTATTATTGATAAATAATTATTGGAGGTAGATCGAAGAAAATAGTTAATTATTTTTAATATTTCGCTAACTTCTGTTAGCATCTTCAGGAAATTTCCTAATTTTCTGTCATCAGGACGAACTGATTGTCATTTCAATGAACTTATGAGGATTTTAAATAGTTAATACTGATCCATTATTGATAAATAATTATTACAGCTGGATTAAAGAAATAAATTGACGATGAAAATAAATTAAAGTTTATAAATAGTTGATAATGATCAATTATTGATAAATAATTATTGGAGCTGGATCAAAGAAAATAAGAAATTATTTTTAATATTTCGCTAACTTCTGTTAGCATCTTCAGGAAATTTCCTAATTTTCTGTCATCAGGACGAACTGATTGTCATTTCAATGAACTTATGAGGATTTTAAATAGTTAATACTGATCCATTATTGATAAATAATTATTGGAGCTGGATCAAAGAAAAGAAGAAATTTTTTGATATTTCGCTAACGTCTGTTAGCATCTTCAAAAAATTACGAAATTTCTAAAATTACGTAAAATTCTTCAGGAAATTACCAGTAATTTTCTGTTACAAGAAATTTTCTGAAGATGCTAACAGAGTTTAACGAAATATCAAAAAATTTGCTCCTTTTTTGATCAACTCTAATAATTCTTTAATAATTTATAATTTATATTTTTTAATTGATAATTTATAAATAAATTATCAATTATAGTTTTGTATATTATTTTTATTATTCTAATAAATAATTAAATCATAAAAGTTATTCGTTAATTTATTATTCTTATTATTCGATATTCGTTACCAAGCAACGAATATCGATCATCGACCTCAGTGTGTGAGCCAAACATACAAGGATATATTGGCTCGGTACTTAATTCTATGCAGGAGACAATTATTAAAAATCTACGGGCAGCAAAAGCCTCTAGTGAAAAGCTCGACCAAGAAGATATTTTGAGCAATGCGAGTGGAATTCTGTGTACCGCAATTGAGCATGCTTCAACAACAGGGGCTTCGTCATGGCTATCCGGATATCCTACATTCGATCGAGCAACTCGATTAAGTAACATCGAGTTTTGTGATTCTATTTCTTCTAGATACGGAATTACGCCTAAATCCGCACCAACTCAATGTAAATGTAGGCAGATTAATACAGTTGCCCATGCTCTCTCATGCCCATTCGGTGGTCTTCCGTCGATGCGACACGATGCCGTGCGCGATTTTATTGCCTATCAGCTAACAGAAACATCGTATAACGTACAAGTCGAGCCGCTGCTTACACCAGTCCCGCCAAACTTTGACTTTAGAAACGGCTCAACGACAAAAGACCGTGATGCTAGGCTCGACATTGCATGCTCAGGGTTGTTTGATGATAGCAGTGAGCGAACTTTCTTCGACATTTGCGTGTTTAACGCTTTCGCTCAATCCAACTCCTCCAAGACACCAGAGTCCTGCTATAAGTACCACCAACAGCGAAAGCGCAGTAAATATCTCGAAAGAATAACAGAGTTCGAGCGGGGGTCTCTTGTACCCGCCGTCTTCTCATTCTCAGGTGGAAGCGGTGAAAATGCCACACAACTTTTAAGACGGATCGCATCTAAATTGGCAAATAAGCGAGCAAGCAGATACCCCGAAGAGCTTACAAAGCTTAGAACGCGTATAGGCCTATTACTTGCAAAAATGACATCGCGATGCATCAGAGGAACGCGATCTGCAATCGGACGTCCAGAATTTTGAACCCAAACTGAACTTAATTATCATTTACGGGCCCATTTGCGGGTAACCCAGAGATTGTAAAATAATAATAATAGATTGTAAAAAAATAAAAAAAAACTAAATAATTAAATCAGCTAACTGAGTCCACGTATTTAATATAATTATAAACTAAACAAACATAATAATGCTAAATCAAAATTTAATAATTAAATGATAAAATTAATAATTGTTTTTAGATTTTCTATAATTTAAATCAAGTTAAAATAAAAAATTGAAATTTAAAATAAACGTCATTTTTATGAATTGACTAATAAATAACAGACGTTGTATCAGAATAAGGATTAGAGGTCATCAGGAGGAACTGCTATGCTATCAGGTTTCGGCCCCTAACTTTTCTACCCAACATAGCAGCGGGGCCAAATACATGCTAATGATGTATTTCCTCTGATAAAACTATCTAGTATCTTATTCTAATACAAAGTATATTATTTATTATCCATCCATAAAAATTTGCCACTTAAGAGTTTAAATTTATTCTTTATATTATTGTGTTGATTTATATATTTTACTATTTTCTGCTTGATGTTATTTTTATAGTAACCTAGTTTAAAATATGTATCTATTAAATTATTTAAATGATTTTGAAGAAAGCCAATATCATTTACATATTGTTGCAATTCTTAAAATTTCATTATTTGATGTATTATATTTTATATTATATGGTATGCATGAATGCTCATGCAAAAATATGTTTCTTGTAAATTTAAATATGTCATCTTTACGATATAAATTAATAGTAGTTTTAGTTAAGGTTAATTAAATGTTTATATCTAGATATAAACATTCTTTATCGTTAATATTGGTTTTGTTAAGAATAAGGATTATAGGTAATCAGAAAGAACTGCTATGCAATCAGGTATCGGCTCCCTATTCCTCGATATCTTTATTATTTATAAAGATAAATAATAAATAATTCTATAAAATTTTTAGATTTTATATTTTTATCGTTTAGTTTTTTCTATAATATTTTATTGTATAGATTGTATTGTATAGACTATCAAATCAGCTAATTGAGTCTACGTATTTAATATAATTATAAAATAAACAAAACATCTTCTTATTCTTCAGCCTTTGTCCCGCTTTGAGGCAGGGTCGGCTATGCGAGATTTAGCCCTGCATTTCGCTCTATTTTCGACTTGGTCAGGGTGAAGTCTAGCTGCCTTGAGATCTGTGTGAAGGCCATCTAACCATCGGTGCTTGGGTCGACCTCTCGGGCGTTTGCCTATGATCTCATACTTTAAGGCGGTCTTTGCAAGGGAAAAATTTTTACTCCGCAACACGTAACCATACCACCGGAGTCTGGCCCCTTGCATTTTATTTACGATAGGGGCGACGCCGTATCTTCGGAGGATGTCCATATTTCTCACGTGTTCATACCGGGTAATTCCGCTTTTCCACCGCAGCATTTTCGTCTTTATAACCGCAAAGTGTCGTTACGCTGCCTTGGTAATTGGCAAGCACTCTGTGCCGTACATAGCCACAGGGCGAATGATTGAGCGGTATATCTTTGATTTCAGGTGATCCTTGATGCGATGGTCACATAAAACACCTGTCGTCGCTCGCCATTTTGTCAACGCTGAGCTTATTCGTGTATTGACTTCATAAGTCACGTCGCCGCTTGTCGAGAGTATGGTTCCGAGGTACTTGAACCGGTCCGTACGTCTCAGGTCAAAGCCATTAATATTGATGGTGCCACTTTCATGTGGGTCTGTTGTGAGGTATTCGGTCTTGTCTAGATTAAGTCGTAGTCCGTATTGTGCGAGTCGGTTATTCCATACAGTAGTTGATTCCTCCAGGTCCTTCTTGTTGTCCGCCGCCAGCCAGACATCGTCAGCGTAAAGAATGGTATATGGAATCGACTTTCGGATATCACGCGTTATAGCGTTCATAACTGTGTTGAATAATGCCGGTGAGAGAGCACTTCCTTGATGGACCCCTACTGATATTTGAAATGGCTGTGACATTCCAGCTGCGCTTAGAACCCGACTTTCGGTATTCTCATAGAGCAGCATCACCCATCGGATTAGATGTTCCGGGACTTGATGCTGACGCAGCGCATACCATATTAATTCATGTGGTACACGATCAAAAGCCTTTTCCAAATCCAAGAATACAACGTTGAGCGGCTGATTTTTCTCCAAGTGTTTTTCTAGGAGCAGTCGTGCTGCGTAAAAAATAAAATAAACAAAACATAATAATGCTAAATCAAAATTTAATAATTAAATAATAAAATAAATAATTGTTTTAAAATTTTTTATAATTTAAATCAAGTTTAAATAAAAAAATGAAATTTAATATAAACGTCATTTGCTAAATAGAAATTTAAACAAAAATTTAATACAAAAATAAATAAAAATAAATAAAAATAAATAAATAAAAAACTAAAAATAATATAAATAATAATGCTAAATCAATTAATTAAAATTTTATAACAAATAATTTTGATAATAAATAATTATAAATAATTGTTATAGGTGTTTAACTTATATCGAAAAAAATGAAAAAATTGAAATTAAAAATAAAAATCAATTTTTATAAATTGACAAATAAATAACAAACAATGTATAAGAATGAGGATTGAGGTCATCTTAAGAAACTGCTTTGCTATCAGATTTCGGCCATTATCCCTCGAACCAACATAGCAGCCAGGCCAAATACATGCTAATGACGTGTTTTCTTAATTTTGTATTTTTTTGTTATTGATAAATAACAGACGTTGTATATATATTATTGTGGTATATACAAATATTATCGTTGTGTTTACAAATAGTAGAAATAATAGTTTAAATAATACCAGTTTATAGAAATTCAGAAAATTGATTTTTTTTTGAATTTTTAAGTTTTGACTTTACCAAACTTTTCATAAAATCAAAACCTCTATTAAGTTATCTTACATTTTACTTCTAATAGTTTGGAAGTACAATAGTGATAAGAAAAGCATAAGTCTTATAAAAAATGTCTGACATACGACGATAATTTCTATTTTAGCAAATGCATAAATAAATGTTTTGCAATAAATTTACGTATATGTGCCCTGCTTTAGTTAAATTTGATATTACTTTAAACACCGTAATGTATTCAAACCTACAAATTTTTTAATATTTTGATTGAAAATTCGATATCTTGAAAGTTATAAAATTATAGCGTTCAATTCGGATTTTTTAGAATTATAAAAATCCTGAACTTTTGCGTGTCGGAAACGTTTAAAAAAACGTTTTTATATGTTGTCTTTCAAAAAATGCTAATTGATTATTCTCTTTTATGTTAATTTTATGGTGTTATTTTACTACTGTAAAGTTTCCTATGGATTTAGTATCTATGCGAAGAATCAAAAGTGGTGGAACTGCTGAGTCTTATTCCATTAATGAATGTGAATGAATTTCAGTCTTATATTGAAGAACATCAATTCAATATTGTGATAGATAAATGTAAAACTCTAGCGGAACGAACCATTAATTCTGAGGTTAGTGTATGGTAAAGAGTATTTGTAATAAAAGTAATTCGAAACTTTTTTAATTTTAATTGATTTGAATGCCAAGTCAATTTCGTTATAATTTCGGTTATTTTATAAGCAAATTAATAATCAGATCAGGTTACTGAGTCCACGTATTTAAAATTATTTATAAATTAGAAATAATGTTTAAAAATAAAATAATTAAATAATAATTCATAACTTTTTTATTTAAAAAAACTAACATAAAAACAACAACATCAAGCTACATACACTAAAATTCTTCAATTTGCTGATTGTCGAAAAGCACTTATGCACAAATGCAGCCATTTTCGCCAATTTAAGACAATGCTCAAATCTCGTATCGTTTGTTGTCAATCTTCCTCATTCTTGTTTGCTTTCTTAGTTGCTATTCGCATTAGAATAACATTCTCATTTTGAACAACTCCACCTGTAGTAGATACAATAAATAGATGAAATTCAAAATGCTCAATCGATGTGACCCATTCTCCGTATTTGACATATTTTCTTTTTGCGTGGTAAGTGTCTGGGTTCATAGAGTCGTTGAAATAAGACGGTGCCAAATAACTATATACACATATGTCAAACATGGGCCGGCATGTCTTATTCCCAAAGAGACCATCGCAACTTATATCTAAGCGAGCGTCCCATTCTCTAATGGTGCTTGACTTTCCGAACACAAGATTTTCCTGTAAAACTTGTAATCCAGGCTCAACGATTAAATTTGAGCATACTTTTTCAAACTTATACGCAATGAAATCTGTTACTAAATTGTGGCGTATTATTATCATACATCCTACTCTACATGAGAGAGCATGTCTCACCGAACATACTTTTTAACATGAACAACACTTGGGCGCATCTATGAACACAGGTTGTTACGCACAGACAAAGCGTCACGAAATTCTTTCTTCGATAACAAGTCGTTTAGATGCTAAACAATCTAGCAGATAGCCACAAAAAAAGCTCACACGTGACGCACAACCCCAGATAAAGATTTGTTTCAGATTCGAAAAATAAATCAATTGAATAACAAATAATAATTAATAATTAATTTTTATATAAGACTCTATATAACTTATACCTTAGTTTCATGATGCTTTACTTTAAAATGTAAATAAAGTTCTCACCAAAAATAATAACAAACATAAAACTAGAAACTAAAAAGATATAAAATTCTACATTTCAATAAATATGGCAAATCTAATAATTAAAAATTAAAAATTAGAAATAATAATTTAAGATTTTATTCAACTTTTATTTATTTAACGATAAAATTAAAAATTTAAAATAAAGTCAATTTTTGAATTGAGTATAAATAATAAACTATGTATCAGAATAAGGATTAGAGGTCATCATGATGAACTGCTATGCTATTAGGTATCGGCCCATAACCCCTCTAAAACATAACTCCTCTACCCAACATAGCAGCGGGGCCAAATACGCGCTAATGAAGTATTTATTGTGATGAAATTTAATTATTAATTATTATATTCTAATATTATATTCTAATATTATATTCTAATATTATATTATATTATATAATAATATAATATATTTTTTTTTATTTTATAATATTTTTTATTTAAAAAACAAAATACTAATAATCACAACTGTAGGTTCTCGCAAATGGGCCGATAGCTCACAAAGTCAAAACATTGATCCGTGTTTATATTGTTTTATTAAATATCAATCAAATTCTTGGCTTCCGAATATAATATAATATTAATAATAATATATTATAATAATATTATATTCTGTATTATTTTATATTAATATTATATTCTATTATAATAGAATATAATTTTTATGATCCATAAAAATTTTACGCTTAAGATTTTAAATTTATTTTTGAGATTATTGTGCTGATTTATACATTTTTTATATTCTGTTTGATTTTTTTTCGAAGAATATATAATTTATAAGTAAAATAAACTCATTAATAAAATAAACTACAATAAACTACTCTTTTGATGTATTTATAATATGCATCTATTAAATTATTTAAATTATTTTGTAGAAAGCCATTATAATTACATATGACAATTCCTAAAATTTCATTATTTAATATAATATATTTACTATTTTATATGACTATATATTTTACTATTTTCTGTTTGATGTTATTTTTATAGTAACCTAGTTTAAAATATGTATCTATTAAATTATTTAAATGATTTTGAAGAAAGCCAATATCATTACATATTGTTGCAATTCTTAAAATTTCATTATTTAATGTATTATATTTTATATTATATGGTATGCATGAATGCTCATGCAAAAATATGTTTCTTGTAAATTTAAATATGTCATCTTTACGATATAAATTAATAGTAGTTTTAGTTAATGTTAATTTAATGTTCATATCTAGATATACACCTTCTTTATCAGTAATATTGGTTTTGTTAAGAATAAGGCTTTCTGGATAAAATTTTTCACTAATTGAATAAAAATTATTAGAATTAAATACACATATATCATTAATGTATCGAAACATATATTTCATATATTTATATTGTTTAGATTTAGTTTTTATACAGTTATGAA
Organism: Pomphorhynchus laevis; assembly: GCA_012934845.2. NCBI lineage: Eukaryota > Metazoa > Acanthocephala > Palaeacanthocephala > Echinorhynchida > Pomphorhynchidae > Pomphorhynchus > Pomphorhynchus laevis. The sequence continues at coordinate 71,463 of WNNJ02002794.1, forward strand.
CAAATTCATATTCTATAAAGCTTAAAAACAAGTCAGCTATAATTGGGCTACTATTACCTCTCATTGGAACACCTTTTACTTGTCTAAATATAGATGTCCCTACTTTTAAATAATTTTGATTTATCAAAATATTTAAGGATTCTATTAATTCAATTTTATCCATATATTTATATTTATTTGATGGTTTAATTTTTGTTAGATAGGCGTTATAATTATTATAACATATATATGTATATCTTTTTCCGAATATAAGATTAATTAATTTTACTAGCGCTTCTTTAATATCTACTAAATCTAGATTTGTATAAAGCGTACTAAAATAGCATGTATTTATATTTTGAAAATTTATTCCTTTTGTCTGCTCTAAAAATTCTTTTGTAAAATTAATACTGAAATGGTGTTTTATACCAGTATTAATTTCGATTACCTTGCAATATTTTTTAAAGTGTGCTTTAATTACTTTAAGTATTTTATTCATATAGACAGAAAGTGGTTTTAATGTACATTTAAACGCACTACATATGAACCTAGGTTTTATTTGATTTTTATGTAATTTTGGATTCCAATATAATATAGGTATAGTTTTATTATCTGATTCAACCTTTATACCCTTTTTATTCATTATAGAACAGTGACTTGTAATAATTGTTTCAAAACTCAACTCACTACGTTCATATGTTGGATTTACATTTAAATCATTAGAATTAACCTCTTTCATTAGTATATCATAATAAAGCTTTTTGCATATGAAGACAAAGTTATGACTAGATTTATCAATAGTTGTTATTATATAGTTATCCTTTAATTTAGTAAGTTCTTTATACATATCTTTATTAATTTTATCTTTGCTTTTGTAATTGTTTGTTATTTTCATTTTATTTATAATTTTAACAAATATATAATCTTTCCAAATGTTTATCTTAGATATATTCGAGTTTCACTATTAATCAGCTTACTAAAGTAAACATTTAACATATTATATAACGAATTTTAAATTTTATTTTTGTCCTTGGTATTATTTAATCTATATTTATACCCTTTTTATAGCAGCTTTTTTAATTCACAATTTTTAATTAATTCTAGATTATGGGTACATATATGTTCATTTATTTTATAAAAACTAAAACTTACAATTGCATTCTGTTTCCATTATGTTTCTAATATATTCGTTACATATTAATTTTACTTCTTTATTATAATTACAAATTTTTCGTCCTAATGGTTGTAAGAGTTTATACCTTATTTTAGGAATATATTTACTAAATCTGACCCTATTATTTCTTTACTTTTAGAATTATTTAAAAGTCCGGCTATATTTATGTTATCTATACATTTATTAATGAAGTTTATGGTTAATGTATATTTTCTATTGTTCTTATTTACATTTATTGTACGATTATAGTATTTTGTATTACAATAACTGTCTATTATACAACTTAGCCTATCATAGTCGTTAATTAATTTTTGATTTATTGAACATATGATATCTTTAGAAAAACTTCTTATATTTGCATATAGATCTTTTAGTTTATTATCTCTAAAAGTTTTTTTTTAATATTTCTAATTGTTCATTTATATACATATCTTTTTTAATATTTTTAACTCTATTTTTCCTATTCCTTTTATCACCATGACTTCTTGGTTTGCGTTTAACCGGATTATTATAATATAGTTGTTTATTATGTATTATACTACTTCTGCCAATTCCTTGTACCACGTCATTCAATCCTAATGAGTACATGGAATTAAGCATTTAATCCAAAAATCTTCTTTTTCTAATAGTTTGTGATTTAATATGGATATGTTTTCTTCGATTATATGTTCTAAAATAAATAATTTACAGTTTTTAATAATATGTCCTATTAATATCATACGTTCATGAAATATAGTTTGACTATTATGCTGTATATTATATATGTGTTGCTAAACCTAGTTTTTAACATTTTATATGTTTTTCCTATATATTGCAATCCACATGTACATTGTATAAGATACACTACGCCTGCGGTATTGCAGTTACAATTATTATTAATATTTAATGAAAAACATTTGTTTGTCGTATTACTTGCGATAAAATCACGATCACTGTATCCTGGCTATTTATGCAAAGAATGCCTTTAACTTGATAAACAGGATTGCTGCGTTGCACAATATTGCGTTAACATGTTATCTTTATCGATTACAATGAATAACGTTTATATGATACCAGCAGAGATGGCTTTCAGTTCTAAACTTGTTTGGAACTGCTTATATTTCCTGCTCGTTTTATCCGCCGTTCTTTCCGCAATTGTCCTTATGACGAATTTTGGCGTAATTTATGCTCCACCACTCGTCGAAAAGGTTAGTGGGAAGAAACTCCCTCGCGCCACATCAACTCTCAAGGTATCTATTCCTATTTCTCGTCTCGTGATAACCTTGTGCATTGGCATGGGTTCTATGGGAATAGGAAGGAACATTGGAGTTGAATACGAATAATAATAATTATAATGAATTTTATGGTCATTCTGTTTCTATTATGTTTCTAATATTACCTTACATATTGATTTTATTTCTTTATTATAATTACAAATTACAAATTATGGTTAATGTATATTTTTTATTGTTATTATTAACATTTATTGTCCGATTATAGTATTTTATATTACAATATCTGTCTATTATACAACTTAGCCTATCATAGTCGTTAATTAATTTTTGATGGTTTGAACATATGATATCTTTAGAAAAACTTCTTTTATTTACATAAAGATTTTTTTGCTTGTTATCTCTTAAAAGTTGTTTTAATATTTCTAATTGTTCATAAATATCTTGAGTGGACGAGTGACCGGCAAGACTCGGACATAATTCATTATTTGAAATTTACGTTTTCTTTTTTGTGTTATCAAAATAAATTCTAGAGTGCATATATGTTCATTTATTTTATCAAAACTAAAACCTACACAATTGCATTCTGTTTCTATAATGTTTCCATTATAATCGTTACATATAGATTTCAATTCTTTTTTATAATTACAAATTTTCCGTCCTAATAGAGGTAACAACTTATATCTTATTTTAGGAATATATTTACTTAAATCTGACCCTATTATTTCTTTACTTTTAGAATTATTTACAGTAATACCTATATTATCTGAATTATTTAAAAGTCTAACTATATTTATGTTATCTATACATTTATAAATAAAGTTTATGGTTAGCGTATATTTTTTATTGCTATTATTAACATTTATTATCTGATTATAGTATTTTATATTACAATAACTGTCTATTACACAACTTAGCATATCATATTCGTTAATTAATCTTTGATTTATTGAACAAATGATATTTTTAGAAAAACTTCTTATATTTACATAAAGATCTTTTAGCTTATTATCCCTTAAAAGTTGTTTTAATATTTCTAATTGTTCATTTATATACATATCTTTTTTAATATTTTTAACTCTATTTTTCCTATTCCTTTTATCACCATGACTTCTTGGTTTGCGTTTAACCGGATTATCATAATATAGTTGTTTATTATTTACTATACTACTTCTACAAGGGAGAGGCCTCTTTTTCGTTCGTAACCAGGCGACGGAATCCATGTATAGGGCTTTTTTCGTTTAGCTTCCGCGCAATCGTCTTGATCATGGCATTTGTTGATGGTCCGATCCCACGAGTCGCGGCTATAACTTTCGGACGGAATGTACTGTGGTACACCTCCTTTATTCGCTCTTCATATTTGTTGCGTTTTCGCGTCTCGTGATACTTGAAGCAAGATGATACGGATTTTGACTGGTATGATAGAGCATTGCTATTAAAAATACAAACACCAAAAAACGTTCGCTCCATCCTGCCGTCAAACAGGCCGCAACATACGATATATAGGCATGCATCTGGTTTTCTTGTAGTTGTGACCCTTTGGAAAGGAATTTATTCGGGTACCGGTTCCAGCTGAGGTTCAAGACCCACTCGATTGCATACAAGAGTCAATGTATCAGCCACTATGTCGCGAATCTCGTTGTGTCGGATACTATGCAGGGCACCTCTGTTACAGGATAGAACATGTGCCATGTTAGGATTGTCGCCACAAATACAGTTTTCGCAATACCTGTGAGTGGGGTCCAGTTGGAGCGAGCAGCTAGGGCATCCCGAAACTCTCTCGACGTAAGATGAAACCCCTGTTGTTCTAGTGGTCGTACTGTAAGCCAGCTGGATGCACCCTTTAAAGCAGCAAACTGTAGGTGTCTATACATACCTTCTGTACTAAACTCGTTTATCTCATTTAGTTTATTGATGTGGCGCTTGTTATTCATGTCCTTAATAGTGTTGGCTGTCATCATCTGCCGAGTATGTCTTTGGACTAGATTTGTAGTATCATCGTATGCTTTGCACAGCATTTTAGAGGCCATATATTGATGTTCTGCTTCCTTTACAGGATCCATCATCCCAAGACCGCCCATACGAGGTGAAATAGTGTATATTGATTTGAGGATTGATGAATTGGGGTGATCAAATGTTTTAGACGCAAATACATCGAAGATATCATCACCTAGCGGTTTAAACCATTCAGGAGAGCACGCCGTTGTACGTGAAAGGTGAACCCATTTATACTGGAAGGAATGAACATAGGCCGCATAGGCGGAGTGATCATCAACGTTTGAGATAGTACTCATCTTTGATACGATATTCTGCCATCGACCAGTAGCGTACGTCACTTGCTTTTCAACGAAGTCAGTGGAACACATGGGTGCTCCAAGCAGTATCAAACCGCGTTTGGACATCGAAACATTCGTTTCCACGAGCAGTTCATGTGCGACTTTGGTACATGAATGATAGAGAAGACTACTCTTTATGTCGTTGACAATGTACCCGTATTGAGGAACAGTGGTTTGCAAGATATCCCATATAACTCTTAAATATTTCAAAGGTCCGACAAAAGTTAAGTCATCTGCATACCATCGCTACATGATGCTCGGAATTCTTGCTTGTATTCTATTTATTAGTGGCAACGATGCCGCTGCGAATGCGGCCATTACAAGCGGGTCGCCTTGGGTAAAACCCTCTTTCGATAGTATCTAACCGCAATCTCCAACCATAATCGCATGACCTCCATACATGTTATAGAGCATTCGACCCATCGATGGACAACCATTCAAATATTTGCTATCGTTAATTTTCGGCTGATCATATTAAACGCATTCTTGGCATCAATGGGGAGAATTCCCATATCAGAATTTGAGTGGAATTGCTCTGATAACGAGTGGATCGCGTATTCTATTCCACCACGTTGGGCAGCACACAATTGTTCACGGCCTGCTACAGCATGAAGGTCAGCATTCCTGAAGAAGTCTAACTCTCAGATGACCTTGAAGGTCATCTTCAGGTTAGACTTAAAGGTATACATTCCCAATTGTTTTACATATGATTCTTCTTAGTGCCTCTTTTATCCCTATAGTTCTGACCCTAGAATTTTTGTTCAATGCAATGAGGCGTGATGCGACCAAAGCTTCCAACACCTCAAAATCAATTTTATCCGTCGCAATCGGAAATGCCAAAAGTGAGATTATCTCCGCCAAATTTCGGGAATGTGTCTTGAATGTCGTTAACATTCGCTTGAACTCATGGGCAGTGACCTCTGATGGTCCAGCACCTCCACGAGTATTCAAGGCAGCAGCAATTACACGGTTCGCGTCTATTACGGTAAAGACAACGTCATGATGAAGTACACAATTTGGCAGTGGCTTTTGCGGTAATGCTTCCTAATCAGCGTTTATGCTCTCCGGATGCATTTCACTTAATATATCACGCACACTGCGTCCGTTGAAATCATCGTCCTTATGAAATATCGGACAATCAACTGTGTCCGATTGTTCCAGGGTTTTGATCGCAGCGGTTGTATTGCCAGATTTGATCAATGACAAGAAGCGTTTTTTCCAGTCAACACGTTTGACTATGTTAGTATTTAATATACATTTTCGTTAGAGTACACGAGCTTCGTCCAGTAAATCCTGAAGTTGACCGCTGTGCCATAGTGTTAGGCGTCTTTTTAGCGTTTTCCTTATCAATTGCATCTTCCGTGATGGAATTCGTTGAAGTAGGCACTGACATATTACCGTAACTTCTTTCAATGCCAAGTACTCTCTGTCTAACTTATCTGCAACCTCTTTGTATTTTTCAATAATCAGATCAATGAACATATCACTCTCTTTGCAGATGGGTAAGGAGAAGAGAATAAGACGCAAACCGATGATCTCCGAATATGGACTAGCAAGCTCATGTCTATACGTAAAACGAAACGTATCTCTATATTCGACAGTATTAGAGTGTTCATTTCTTGGCGATTCCTGCAATAAGGAGCCAGACAATTAACACATTTTGTATTCATTCTCCCACATCGGCAACCTTGACAAACATCCCTGTTTCCGTTACATTTGCAACATCGTGGCTGAGATGCGGGTTTTCCTCTGGGCATGTTAATAGTTGTGTTACCGTGATTGTTCGCGTGGTTATCGTTGATTGTCGTCAAAGGTTGTCGTTGTCGTCAAATGTTGTCGGCAATGTCGTCGTCAACGTTGTCGTCAAAGGTTGTCGTCGAAGAGTGTCGTCAAAGATTGTAATAAATGTAAGTAGTTACTAAAGAGCTGTATGTATATTATACTGTATGTAAATTATATCTCAAACTTTTTTAAGGTAATTAATATAAATATTATTATATATTTTTTATGGGACAATTTTTTTACAAGAAAGAAAGAAAAGAAAAAGAATCAATCAGCGTAAAAAAATCAATCTGTCACTCTCTGAAATAAGTGCCCCACTGCTTTACTGTAAAGGATCCCGCTTCTCCAGGACATCGACCGTGCTATAAATCGAATTAATTTATCTCCTAAATTGTTTTGTCCTCCATAAGTCTCGACGATTGCTGCCACGAAGCTATACCCACCTTCCTTCACCTTTTGCTGATATTTTCTTTCTTTGATTCATATGGCGTATCCATTGTGTCTTTAACCCGATCCCTGAACTGGCAATAAAGGCATTGAAAGCCAAGAAGAGGCACCTTTTTCTGAAGCAAATAGCAGTTTTTTTTGAAACATTGTCTACTTTATCCATGATACTTGATATATTAAACTTCGTTCTGTTAGTGGACTCTTTCTTCATTTGTTTTGAAATCCGATCCTTTAAGACTCTTACTTCCTTTATGGAGTGATATTCATCTAGTTGATGGGTCTTTCTGTATGAACGCTCATATTCATAAACTGCTCGCTCTTTAATTTTTAGCAACCCTAATCCGTCATGCTTTATGGAAAGTTGAAAGATAAAACGTCTCAAATCCGAAATTTCTCTTAATCCAGTTATTGATGTCAATACCTTTGTCGATAGGATATCCTCCAAATCATTAAACCATTCTCCTTTGCATTTAATAATTAATAATTATAATAACTTTTTTAATAGGACAATTATTTATTGCAAGAAAGAAAAGAAAAAAATCAATCAGCGTAAAGAAACAATCTATCACGCAGGGCTAGACTCAATTAGATAAAATACAGTCATTGTACGATGGCGAGCGGACTTGATGAAATTCCTTCCGGGCGATAAAAGGCAGATCTTGATCTTCTAATGCATCTTGATACCATTCTTGCAAGACTGATAAACCATATACCATTCTTGCAAGCCTATTCTTGAACGTAATGTTGAAATAACGTCTGAATATCTTGTCTCTCTCATCTCTGACTTAAGTCTTGCGATCCGTTGGAATGAAAGATGCCCGTTCGACTTCTGTGACTCGTTCAAGATTTTTACTTTTTTACGACATTTGTGATATTCAAAACATGACTCAGGATTCCTTGAATAGTTGGACGGAGCGAACGCATTAAAAATGCAGACATCGATTAAAGTGCGCTCTGTCCTATCACCAAAAAGTCCATTGCACGAAATATCTAGTCGTGCCTCTTCGTCTATAGTCGTTGTATGCCTCTCAAAGTTGACATCCGGGGGAACTGGTATAAGTATTGGTTCGATCCGCACGCATGAGTATATCTCGGTAAGCGTATTAGCTAAGAGATCACGAATCACATCGTGTCGCATTAACGGAAGTCCACCAAAAGGACACGAGAGTGAGTGTGCAAGCGAATTTCTCATGCCGCATTGGCAGTACACAGGGACGTTTTTTGGAAGCAATTCATATCTTGCAGCCATTCCGTCGCGAAATTCATTGTTGCTTAGCCTTTTATTTTTGGCGTGCGACGGATATACCGATAGCCATGATGACGCACCACTCATTGATGCGTGTTCTATTGATTTTCGCATTAACTGGCTGCAATCTTCAAGAATGCTGATCCTACCTCACTTTCGAGTTGATTCATTTCTATTACGAATTTCTTTGATTATCGCATCCTGCTTCTGATTAAGTTCATATCCGCTGTATCCCTCAAGACAAGGACCGCAGACTGAAACTGACGATTCATATTCCGATTTTATCAACGTTAATGGATCGCGAATGCTAACACCACCATCCTCTTAACTAAGACAAAGGTTTTTCCACATAAGTTGATCTTCAGAAAAGTCGAAGTTGAATAGTTTGGAAATCGTTGATTTGACAGATTCAGATAACGGTACAAGCCATAGATCAGAGCAGGCGCATATCCTCAATAGGTGCGACCATTTGTGTTGTAGCGATCTAATGAACGCAGTATACACGACCTGAGCATCAACGCTACCCATTTTAGCAAGACGATCTATCGATTTGGTTTTAAACACAAACGATGTGACAAATTGTTCAACGTAGACATCATTACCCATTAGGAACCCAGGACTTTCATACCATTTTCGACGATAGCAATATCTATGTCGTCGAACTCTGCTTGAAGTGATGAAATTTCGTTTTCACTCGAATACACGTTACATTTGCGGAGTTGATGTAGAAACCATATTTCGAACCAAGTTCCAATAGATGCATGAACGCTGCCTTAACCTGACTCGGGGGTCCAACCATGTTACCATCATCAGCATACCATAATTGATGGACGCCAGGAAAATTTTCTTTAAGCCGACGTAATATGGGTATAGTTGCGGCAGCAAACGCAGCCATCGAAAATACATCCCCCTGTGTGAATCCCTCTGACGACCAGATATATTCATTTCTTGTAGCTAGTAAAGTGTGCTCATTGTAGAGGTTTGACAATACAACCGATAACGCAGGGCATACGAATTTCATGTTATACAATGCAACCTTCCTGTTTATTCTATTAAAGGCATTATCAGCATTAATTGTTAGAAGTACGCTACCCATTTCCATTTAGAGTACTTTTCGCAAAGCATGGATAACACATTCTGTTCCGGCCCGCTGTAATGAACAAAATTGGGTGGATCCAAAGACGTGTTGAAGCTGAGGCTGAGCGATCTTGAGTATGGCCTTCGATATAATTCACTGAGATACATCGCCAATACCTATTGGACGAATACCGTGACTTTTGCTTAGTGGAATTAATCTGCTTGTGGTGAATGCTACCATCGATATTTTGGATACTTTACTTGTTGACAGATGCTTAGCAAATAGGGCCAATGCCTCAGCTAGGTTCTGCGACTCGAACCCAAAATTAGTCAACATCGCGATCCAAGCCTTTGAATCTAGGCCAGATGGCCCAGCATCACCATTCATCCCACGTGCGCACGCGATAATTGACTCAGCATCTATCGATTCAAACGCGATCGGATGAAACGTTGTATCTTGATCCAAGTTAGAACGAAGAATCACATCGTCGCATAACATCGCTGGCTCTGGGTGTTTGTCAATCAGCAGTTGTCTAACTGTTTTATCGTCTACTACATCATCGAGATTTAAAAGCCTCCCATATCCATCCTCCGAATCTAGTAATTTTGAGGCTGCTGTCAATCGCCCTTGAGGACCAGCTTTATGAATGTACGACGCCAATCACGCGCAATATCGCCACTTATGTTATTCAAGTCATGATACTGAAGGTAGCGGGCTTCACCCAATAGAGCGATGTAGTTGCCTGTCATCCAAATATCCATCCTTCTCTTTAGAAGTTCCTTGGTCTGCTTTTATTTTGATCTGCTTTGGCGTTGCAGCACAAGTTGCGGCAAAATTATCGCCAGTTTGAGAGAACATCTGTCCGATAAAGCGTGTTCAAAGATGCGCACCATTTCTGATAGAAATGTTTTAGATGCTGGGCATCTTGGTAATCTCAGCAAATTTGGTTTCCAAAGCGCAACTTCGAGAAAAATTTTATCAATGTCTTCATCCGGTGTATTATTTCCATCAGTTATTAAGTGTAGGCCCTCATTATGAAGCGAAATATATATATAGAGAGAGCGATTTCTCACCGTTCAAGTTCGGCGATCGATCGTTTATCCTTTCAGACATGTGTACATTGTGGGTATCCATCTTTGCTGCATTTACAACGTCATTGCACGTTTAACCAATATTTGTCGTAAGACGCAGAGAGCTCTCAGGTTTATTGCAGCATCTCTGTGCAGAACAGTTAGTACATGGTCGCATTTCTCTTGCGCATCTGCATCCTTTGCATTTAGCCGCTTGCCCGATACACGAACAGCACTTTAGCACAGAGCCAGGTTTTCCACGTGGAATTGTTTGTAAAACTCGTATTGAATGTATGTTATTTATTGTATTTACTTTAGATTGTATGTTTATTAGTTATCAAACTTGTTTTAAGGTCATAATATATTAGGGTCATATATTTAAGGTTATATATTAAGGTTTAATATATTTAAGGTCATAATATTATTAATATTTTTATATTACTAATATTATTATAATATCTTAGTTAATTTTATCTTTTATATAATTAATTGCTTGTTATTTTTTTGATTTTTTCAAATATATAATCTTTCCAAATTTTAATTTTAGATGTCTTTAAGCTTTCGCTATCACGCACGAATTGTATATTCGTGAGTGAATATTACTCACGAATTATATTAACGAATTGCACATGTTATTTTGTAGTTATTATTTAATTTACATTTATACCATTTTTATAGTATTTTCCTTTATTTAGCATTGACTTATTAGTCTATTATTAGCTTATTAGTCCATTATTAGCTTATTATACTTTTAAGACAAGATTCGTTGTTATAAATTTTACTGATATAAGCTGTAAGTTTCTATTTCGCTTTAGTGTAATTTAATAATTTACCGCGTTACGGTGATCATTGCGGATTTTGTTTTTATTAATTATGTTATTTAAGACTGAATTTTCACTCAGTATTAGTTATTAAATATTAAAAATTTAGAGATTTAAGACAGTTTTTTATTTATGGCAAATTTAAACTATTAACCGTTAAAATTAATTGCAATTTCTTATATCGGTTCTATTTTTTGTTCTTAATGTAATTTTAGGCTTTATCAAAAGTTTCAGCTGCATTGGAATGGCTTAGTAATTCCCATCTTAAGCATTGTGATAATACAAATGCGGTTGTGAATAATGTTTTAGATGAATTGACAGTTGAATTTAACCATTATTTTAAATTAATGAAGGTACTTTTTTTATTACTGCAAAATATTCTTAATTATAGTGTTTAGACTGACGACAAAGACTGCAACGACGAAAATGTTAGACAATCGTGTGCTGTTGCTTTAATGAAGATAACTATATTTAACAGGTGTTTTTTAATTTATACCTATTTTATGTTTACATTGAAAGTTGAGTTTTTAAGTTAATAATATTTCGTTTAAAAGATGTTTCGTTAAAATTACATTCAAATGGAATTAAACTCCCATAATTGGCCTCGGCATTCAATGAAAATTTAAAAGTTATACAGATGATTTTTATAATTTTCAAATACGCTGTTCTATAGAAAAATACTGTCGTGTGAAACCATAAGTTTCCTATTTCCAAATCCTCGAAAGTAAAGATTTACAGAAGAAAGCTAAAATCATTATAATTTTATCAACGAAGTAATATATTAGCGACGCTTATGCTGCACACAAGTATGTTTCTAAACAGGAATACAGCGTATTCGAAAAAAAACTTATATTTTTTTTGTGTTGCTTTTATTTTAATCTTTTTTGAATGGGTTTCGAAAATGAGTGCAATTTTTTCAACGTCGGAGCATCAAAGCTCCATGGAAAAAGCGAAATCTCTCGAATTTTCAAGCAAATTGGATTCAGATAAAGGTAATTTCCTTGTTAAAGACAATAATTTCGCCGAAAAAAAGGTAAGTGATGTTTTCGTATCTGACTCTGGTGACTCGGGGGAGCTTCCCCCTGTTCCAAAAATGAAAACTTTATTACTTATCGCTGGTATCAAACCTATTAAACGTCATCTACTGTTCAATACATTTCTTCGCGACTTTATTAACAATTTCCCAGGTGCATACTGTTTAACTCAGTTAAGACTGGCGATAATTTACTAAGAATTTCTTTTGCATCCGCTGATATAGCAAAACAATATATGGACATTTTTACAAAGAATCTTTCGCATCTTGGAACATTCAATTTTAAACCTATACAAGCTACTATTAAAATTACAAACTTTCCGCTTTTTCTCGATGATTCAGATATAAATTGCCTTATGAAAACATATAAACTTTCCTCAGTCCGACAGTTAAAGTCTAAATTTGGCGACCCACTGCCGGTCGCATTTGCGAACACTGACCGTGATACTGGTGAGGTCATGTGTAGGACTTCAGCTAATCCTTTTATTGGATTTAATCTAAAATGTTCGCTGATCAGCGAAGACCTTTTTACTTATCCACATTGCAATAAGTGTCATAAGTCGGGGCATTGGGCCTCCACTTGTAAGTTACCTCAACTGTGTGGCATATGCAGCAGTGGTACCTGCTCTGCCTTGGCTAATAATTCCAAATGCTCAGCCAACCCACTCTGTAACAGCTGCGGATTGGGGCATCCGTCCTGGTCCCGCAAGTGCCAGCATTTTACTAAATACAAGAATAAATATGTTCCTTCGTCTGCTGCTACTAAGACCTCTTTTTCTGACGCAGCCAAGACAATTCCTCCCGACAGAATGTCTAATGCGGACATTTTGTACCTAATAGAAAACTCTAAGAAAATGATACTTATGCAAATGGAGAACTTAATTAAACCGGTGGTTAACTCTTTGGTACAAAACCCTACTGTTAATCATGAAGAGTACTACGCCAAATCCAAAAAAAGGTGGCTCTGCTCAACCGATCTCACCGAATAGGGTAGGAAAACTTCTTTAAGCCAGAAATACAAGCTCAACCCCGGGAAATGAAGATATTGCCCAGGGGGCACCGGCCGATGTCAGGGCTAGTGGTGGGAAGGGAAACCTTTCCACACCTAGCTCTGTCTAGGTCGACAGCCCCCGTCTAACTGATCTGTCACAAGGTGAGTAAGCCCGAGCCTTTTTCACTGAATATTCTTCAGTGGAATTCGGGAGGTGCTTCTGCCCTTAGGCTTCTATCTGGTAGAGACGCATATGTTATAGTCCTTCAGGAGACGCGGTCTATCCGTCTCCCCCAGGACATTACTCGATTTATCCCTAAGCACATTTATACCCACTATACTCCGTATATAACCCCGCCTCACTCCTCTTCATCTCAAGGACTCTTGACCTTAGTTAAATGCTCTTTAAGGTCTTCCCTCATTCTAAACTTCTCGTGTCCAGCCCTGTCTTGTTTGGTAGTTTCACTCGTCAAGAACGGTAAACGCCTCAGTCTAGCCAACGTTTACATTCGTCCAGGAGAAATTCATATAAAGCGTGACCTCCTGGATGGGATAATTGATGGCGGCTACGACATGGTACTAGGTGACTTCAACGACAGAACTGGTCGTTGGATTAATGCAGCACTCCGCAGAGCCAGGAACGGTTATCTTATTCATAAACCACCGTACCCCACCTTTCATTGCACATCAACAAATTCTCTCCTCGACTTACTATTGCTCCACGAGAAGTGGTTGCTTAAACCCTTCTGCACGGAGCAATCGCGGCAACATCTGTCCACCTCTCATGACCTGATTCGTTGGCGGATAGAGGAGGATTCGCTACTTCTGAGAAGATTCCACTTTGACCCCGTCAGAGTGGCTTTCTTCCAGGCAGCTATCTAACGCTTCCCCCGAATTGGCAATGAGAGTTTAACCAAATTTAATTCCTATCTCTCTTCGCAAGCCACCGCGATTTTATCGACTACCTATAAAGGTCGCATTTTCAGTCCCACTCCGACAAAACTCAAGGCTCTAGCTAAACTATTGCATATCCCTGGTCTCTCTTCTTCTGCCAGACAAACACTCTCGACTGAATACTGGCGGACCAGATACCGGTTCCAGCTGAGTTAGGATAGGACGAGTATCGCTCGTCTTAACCCTTCTCAGTCTTCCTTTTGGAAGATTTTCAAGAAGGAGAAGTTTGTTTGTTGGAGAGATAGGGCTGCCGGGTGGATCGGTAGTATAGGCCTTGGAAAAGTTTTGGAGGAGTCACTATCCCTACACAATTATGGAGCCACTCAATCACCACAACTAATCCCGCCTTGGGGAGACTTCAGGAGTAGAGATATATCTGTTCCAGATATTCTTAATGCCTGGGGACCTCTTCCGGGCACCTCCAAAACCGTCGCTCCACTCTCTTCACGTGTCTGTCAGCTTTTGACAGCCGATCAAAGAAGGGAGATGGCCGTCACAATGCTTTTAGCCACCCCATCCGATGTGGCCGGTATCAATATTAGTCGAAGAATTTTTTACCTAAAAAAATATCCGGTCTCATGTCCTAAAGACCTACGGCCCATTTCGATTCAAAATTCCCTCGTATCGATCAACGAAAAAGCGCTTGCGCATAGAATCCGCGATCATTTAAGTAGGCGAAATTTAATCCCACCTGGTTTCCTTGGGTTCGTCAAAGGTCGCTCGGTCCATTCAGCAGTAGGTGAAGTGCATCAGTTTTGTCGGGAGAATGGCCATCAACTTGGTGTGGCTGTTTTCCTGGACTTTTCTGCTGCATTTGACCGCATCTCCATTTCTTTTGTTATCTCTTCTCTCAGGTCCCACCGGTTGCCTGCGAGAATTATTAACAGGGTGGAGATACTGATGTACACCAAGCGATTTTACTATGATGATGACCCTGATGCGCGTCAGTTCTACCCTATTAATTTTAATTTTATTTTTTTTTAAGATTAAAAGACCAGTTGCCCAGGTCCAATCTTGTTTTAAACTCCGCCAAATCGCAGGTGGTTGTCTTTCATGGCTCCCCTGCGACGAAGCAAAAGCTTAAGAGACTAGCACTCTCTGCTCTAGCCTCCTTATTTGCTCTGAACCACTTCCTATCTTCACAAGTCGAGTAAAATACCTGGGGTTCACCGTTTCGGTGAACTGGTCGGCGAAAGCCGACCTGGATAGACTAAAACGTATCATGAAGAGAGCTAGTTGGGCTCTGAAACGGGCCCAGCATCTGTCGTTGAATGGGAAAACTCAGGTGCGCCTATGGGGCACCTGGGCTATCTCGGGATTAGTCTTCTTCTCTAGAGGCCGTCCCCCAGAGCAATGACTAAGGTTTCTTAAGCTCCTCGTCTCCCGCTTACCCAACATTGTTCGCGCCGACTAGACTCTTCGGGGGGGGGTGAAAGATCCCGGGTGGTTTAGTCGGAGAGCAACGTGCTGGATCGGTTGGAGGGCTCAGATTTCTTTGGATTTGGGGTCCGCCTAATGGTTGAAGAAGATATAAGAGGTTAAACAATGAACCTCGGGCCAAAGTCTGTTGAAAGTTTTGGTGACTTTATTTATTACTTATCTGACTCTATTGTCTCTTTTTAATTACAGCCTGTATTTTCTTTAATAAAATCTTTGTTATTATTATTTTTTGAATGCCAATCGAAAACAGTGCTGTCGATATTTCGGTGCTTAACTCACAATTCAGTGTTTCTATTTTATTGTCACTTATTTGTGCCTTTCATACAAGTTGAAAACAAAAACCAACACAAATTAAAAGTAAAACGCTTTAAGAAATAGAAAAACAAATGCAATTATTATACTTTGATATGAATATTCGTAATATTTCCTTTAGTACCAATTATCATTATTTGAGAAGCAATAGAGAAACAGAATTTATTTGATATTTCACCTACTAATTTTCGACATCATCATAGAATGAAAATTTTAAAACAATTTTTTAAACCGTACCGCTCATAAAAGAAAATAAAAAATTAAATGTGAATTAGTCATTTTCATCACAATGAAATATATAGAAAATATTCAAATGAATGTATTTTGATAGTTTTTTTATCATTGAAAGTAATCGTTTTTGAACAAACTTTACACTAAATGCAGTTTTTTCATGGTGTAAACATTGTAAGGATGTTCTTGCTAAAGATTACGCTGTTACGAGATGCATGATATGTTTATATATTGCTTTGAAAGTAATTCGTTTTTGAACAAACTTAATTTCAAATGTAGTTTATTCGATTGTATAGACATTGTGAGGATGTTCTTGCTAAAGATTTTAACAGTTTAATGATGTGGTTTTGATATGTTTATATTGCGTCCCTATATAACATTGGGAGTGACCCGTTCTTGAACGAAATGATCTCCAAAGAAGATATTCATATCTTGATATATCATCAAACCAGAAACGGACTACTGTCATTTCTCGATGTTCTAGTTACATGTATTTATTTTTAAACACTTAAAACATGTGTGTATTGCAAGACTAATATAATATTGCGATATTTACTAATTGTTTAAATATTTTTCAAATAAATCATTAATTTTTAATTAATTTTAAACTAATGCAACGAACTCTATGATGTATCAATTTAGAGTATTAACAAATATTTTCTCCTTTAAGTACCCAATGTTTATAAAATTAATCGTATTCGAACAAACTGAAGTTGATAACATAGAACTGTAATTTTTCAGAATGGAATAATTGTATTTAAAACGATAATTTGTTCATTAATCGTATTGTTATTATAAGCGTATTTTCTCCTTAAAAATATAATATATTGTTTCCTTGAAGTGTAAAATTGTATATTAATCGTATTATGATTATTAAATCGTCTAGTCGTATTATTAAAAATACATATTTTTCATTTTTATCAAACATGCAAAATAAGAAAAATCAAAAGTATGAACAATGTCAATATGTCCTCTCGAGCGATTCTATCGTATCCGTTCAGCTGAGAAGTGTCCATTCAGGTGAGTAGACCCCAGATAGGCCAATAAGGCACGAGCATTACCCTGCATAAGTGCCACGGAGTTGCGTTTAAACAGGCTGGAAACTGATTTACCTTACAGAATTCCGAGGACTGTACTGACATTTTTAGCAATGCGTTTAATCAATTGATCGCAATCACCGGAGTTTGAACGGTCCTTGATAGCACCATTTCACTCATGGACGCACCTCCGGCATTCCTGTCCAACATTGCTGTTCGGTCCACTGTATTGAACGCATTTGACAAGTCAACTTGCCAATTATCAAAAGTTAATAAAACAAATAATCAAAAGTTGATTTCTTGGTCATCAAGTACATTAATACACTAATCATTTGCAACCTAAAATTATCTTGGTATCGCCTAATGAACTTAATGTTTTTTTTTTCAAATTTTCTCAATTGAATTGTAAGCTGCATGTTCAGAATTAGAAGACCTGAGTGTTCAATCCTATCTATAAGCCAACAGCAGTACACTACATTTTAGAATTGTTAAACCTCATCAGCTACTGATCCAATACCTACGTTTTACGTTTCAGACCTTTTAGTGTTTACTGACAATCACTCGACTCGTTTGATGTATTCACAATTAGATTTAATGAAAGACTTTCTTATTACATTTTGCAAATTTAATTGAAAACATTTCTGATATTAAATTAAATAAGCGAAGATAGAGGAAGGTTCCACCTTCATTTTGAATACCTACTTTTAAATTAATTACTATTATCAAACTAGTCATCAAACTAGTGATAGATGACTGATACATAGTTTATTATTTAGTCAATTCATAACAATTGACTTTTATTTTAAATTTTAATTTTATACTTAAAATGCTAACAAAGTCTACGTTAACTTCAACTCCAAACTTACACTTAAAAGATACTTGTTAATTTCACTATGACCTCAAAAAGTAGTCAATAATCGGATAAGCCAACTGAGACTACTTATTTTATATTATTTATAAATTAAAGATATTGCTAAATAAAAATAAATAATTAAAATATTTATATATAAATAGTTATATATTTATATATAAATATATAAATATTTATGAGTTATATGGAATAAGTTTTAAATCTTATATCAAATTATTAAATTATTTATAATTATTTATCGTTTTATTATTTATTATTCTATTATTTTATTTTTATTTATCATTATTTTTAATTTATAAATATAAATTTAATTTTATAATTAAATATACTTAGACTAAGTTACCTGATCTAATAGATAGAATTACATTTGTGTGACAATTCATGTTAGTTTTAACACCATTTTACTCACACGAGAATAGTAATAAGTTATTTGACATTTCGGTTAATCTGTGTAACTTTTTTATGGCAAGAACAAATTACCATGAAAAATTAAGAAATAATTTTTTAAATTAAAATGATCTTATTTCATGAAAAATAGATATATTTTATGAAAATGGTCACTGAGATTAATCGAAACGTTGATAAATAAATTTTTGCTGTTTTCGTGTGGGTAAAATGCCTTTTTAAACAAAAATAAGTTGACACACGAATGTAATTCAATCATATAATTATCAATTTAGTTCTTATTTAAAAATGATTTTATAACTTTAGAAATAATTATTCTACGTTATTTCTATCATTTGTGTATATGAACTTTTAGTATATATTTCCTTTCTTTGTTTCTAGAAATCATGCTTATATGAAATATGACTTCTGGCGTAAGCTTATCACTTTAATGAAAAGCAATTCAAATATAACGGTTCTTTGTTTATTTCTTTTGATAATAAAAATATATTTTTTTATTTAGATCCTGACTTATAGCATTGAGCTAAGTATACTTCGGATGTTTTGGATGGCCCACATTTGCACTGATACAATGAATTCTACAAGCATAGATGAGAATACGGTAAATTATTAACTAACAGTTATCGGTTGTGTATATTTGTACATTTGTAGATAAATTTCTGCAGTAAACTACTTGCTTGTTCTAAACAGCTATGTGAAGTCCTTTTTCAGCTTATGGCAGCAAACCCGAACGCTGATATTTGTTTTCTAGCTTATGGTGCTATCTGCAAACTGATGTGCTGGCTTAACGCGGGACTAAATGGAGACAGGTTTGCTAAAATTGCTTTGTTCGATATAAGCGGTCAAGCGAATTCACCTGTAGTAAAATTAATGGAATTTGCTGAAAATACAATTCTGTCAGGTTTGATTTTATTAAATTTGCTTAAGAGATAAATTTAACTAACAACATTTATCCATATTAAAATCATTTACATCTGTTAAATTTGTTGCTTTAATAATAAGATAAATTTATTTTGAGTGGAACATGCGTACCAACGACACGCTTACAAGCCCACTAATAATAATTTAGCAGACGAATTCAGTGTGTATTTTAGTCCATTCGTTAATATTGTTCGTTCAGTTTGATCGTTAAGTTCTTTCAGTCCGTTCGTTCAGTCCGTTCGTTCAGTCCGTTCGTAAAGTCCGTTCGTAAAGTCTGTATGTTTAGACGGATCGTTTAGTATGTTCATTTAGTCCTTGCATTCAGTCCGTTCAGTACGTTCGTTCCATCCGATTGATAAACTTGTCTTGTTTACACTACCCTTCTCCTTTATCAGCACGGCTTGTGACCGGCCATGGCGAAGTACCAATAGAATTCGTAGAAATGAATAACTAAACTTTGCGCTCTTTAAATTATGAAATTTATTTCTTTGAAATAAATATTTTAATATAAATATAATTCAGAGTTTTATGAGGTAAGAATTATTTAAAACCCAATTTTGATGAATTAATTAATTTACTATGTACTATGTATTAGAATTAGGATAAAAAGTCATCTGAAATACACATTTTGATGGTAACAGTTTGTTATTAAAATGCCATTTTTGCAATTAACAACATTTCAAATGATGATTTTACAGAGAAAAACTTTTTGATTAGATAAATGTTGTAATTTATGAATAAAAAATGAATAGAAATAGTTGTTTATTCCAGTGCAAATAAAGAATATCGTAATGTATGGTTGACTATATCAATCAAGTCAAACGCTGACTATGTACACTGAAGAAATACATTTTCTAAATATGTTGTCCATAAAAGGCAATTGAATTACATAATTTATACCGTACAGCAAACAATAGAAAAATACTTCGAAGAGTATATTTTTACTTAATAAACAAAGGTGTGATGCTTTACTTTTTATTAGAATAAAAATATTGGAATTCATTGATTAAAATATATTAAAATATTATATTAAAATATGTATCATTGTGCTATTTGTGAACCATTCAGCTCTTAAATTATAAAAATGTATCCTCAAAGGATCCTGTTAGAAAACAACCAACGACAGCAATAAAATTTTCTGCCGATTAAATTAGGATGATCCGGAAAGCACGTGGTTTGCTTAAAGAGGCTATGCCCATGCTACCACGTCAGCGAATTCTTGGAGATGCCTTTTCAATATATCACAAGGCAGCCGAAACGACTGATGGTAGTTCACCCTACTGATGAATGCTGCCGGCTACCATCAGATCGTCTAGGAGTGATAACGAAGTCTGCTCTGCTTGTAATCGAACTCCGGCTTTGGCAAAATTCTTGATTATACAACTGTAGCTTGTAAGCTCCGG
The DNA here is from genome assembly GCA_012934845.2 of Pomphorhynchus laevis. Taxonomy (NCBI): domain Eukaryota; kingdom Metazoa; phylum Acanthocephala; class Palaeacanthocephala; order Echinorhynchida; family Pomphorhynchidae; genus Pomphorhynchus; species Pomphorhynchus laevis. The sequence continues at coordinate 92,205 of WNNJ02002794.1, forward strand.
AGAACAGTGTGAACCATTCAGCTCTTAAATTATAAAAATGTATCCTCAAAGGATCCTGTTAGAAAACAACCAACGACAGCAATAAAATTTCCTGCCGATTAAATTAGGATGATCCGGAAAGCACGTGGTTTGCTTAAAGAGGCTATGCCCATGCTATCACGTCAGCGAATTCTCGGAGATGCCTTTTCAATATATCACAAGGCAGCCGAAACGACTGATGGTAGTTCACCCTACTGATGAGTGCTGCCGGCTACCATCAGATCGTCTAGGAGTGATAACGAAGTCTGCTCTGCTTGTAATCGAACTCCGGTTTTTGGCAAAATTCTTGATTATACAACTGTAGCTTGTAAGCTCCCGGAGAACAGTGTGAACCATTCAGCTCTTAAATTATAAAAATGTATCCTCAAAGGATCCTGTTAGAAAACAACCAACGACAGCAATAAAATTTCCTGCCGATTAAATTAGGATGATCCGGAAAGCACGTGGTTTGCTTAAAGAGGCTATGCCCATGCTACCACGTCAGCGAATTCTCGGAGTTGCCTTTTCAATATATCACAAGGCAGCCAAAACGACTGATGGTAGTTCACCCTACTGATGAGTGCTGCCGGCTACCATCAGATCGTCTAGGAGTGATAACGAAGTCTGCTCTGCTTGTAATCGAACTCCGGTTTTTGGCAAAATTCTTGATTATACAACTGTAGCTTGTAAGCTCCCGGAGAACAGTGTGAACCATTCAGCTCTTAAATTATATAATATAATTAATTAAATTATATATTATATATATAAATATATATATATATCTTGAGATTCTTTTAACCACTTTCGTTTGAATCGGTATTATATATAGGATCACACCCGAAAGTCCCATGCTAGATAACATATATATAAATAAATAAATAAATATATATATATAACAGTTTGCATTAAAGATGCTCAAAGATACTTTGTTTTTCAGCTAGAGGAATATATGTGTATAGTGTCTCAATATCTAAAGTCGCTATCAGCCAATCCATTTGTGTTTCGTTGTCTTCTTCATCTAACAAGCGATTCATATTATATATAAAGTCAATTGCTCATTCTTCTATTACATTTTGCAGAAATGCAAAGTGCATCGAACTTACAGTTTTAAAATTTTTGTGCAATGAATAAAATTTACATAAGATTGTAAAATATCTTAATTGTGGTAGAATTCATTAAATGATACTTACTTAATGACATTAGTGCTAATTTATTATGTAGATTATAAATA
>WNNJ02002795.1:0-89156 GCA_012934845.2 Pomphorhynchus laevis
ACAACAAAAACATTAAAAGTCAAATTGTACATTCAAAAATTAAAAATATGACAGAAGCGACGAAAAGTATGGGTAGCTCAGCTCCATGTAAAGATAAAAGATGTAAATGTTGTGCGGATATAGTGAATGTTACAAACACATTTAAGAGTCAACACACCGGGTTAACGTACAAAACAAGAGGTAACCATACTTGTAAATCAAAGAATATAATATATTTATCAACATGCAATGATTGTCAAAAACAGTATATCGGAGAGAGCGGTAGACAATTAAACTTGAGAATGAACAATAGACGTGCTGATATTCTAAAGAACAAAATAGGATTTGATGGAGTGGTTAATCACAAAATTGAGTTTCCAAATCATATATTATCAACGCAAATTATACAAGGAGGGTTTAAAAATATCTATGAAAGGAAACAAACGGAGCAATATTGGATAGGACAAATCATGAGTGATAAAATGCTAAATAAGTATCATGAATATCATGTACCATGATAATTGGAATTTTGGTATGTGATTGATATACGCTGAATTCTTTCATGTCGGAATCAAGATATATACTGCAGAAAATATCTAGTGTAATCACCTGAAGAAGAAATTTTTCGAAACGCGTTGTGTTAATAAATTAGAAGTTTTTGTTCTCTGGATTAATTAACTGATAATTAAACAGATTATTTATAGCGTCTTGAAATAGACCTCCAGAGGCTGTTAATGAATAATTGTAATTCAATACATAATAGCCTCTCAAGAGAGACCCAGCAAAGTATCAAAAAGTCTAAAATAAAAACACACTTTCAATTTCTGCAATACTGTCTTGACAATAACGTCACTCCACGTGGAATCAAGATACAAAAAGAGATTCAAGCGAATCTTGGTGTCCTTCCTGCACATGTCAACAAGCGCATTAACGAGCAATGGCAAAGAATTATAAAGCACGCTGAAACAGAATTAACACGAACACTTCGAAACTTATTTGGTTATATGTATAATACGGATCGATTTAACATTAATGAAAAAGAATATAAATATTGGATTAAAAACAAATGTAAAAAGTTAAAAATCATAACTGGTAAAGAAGTATATCCGATCGAATTATATAATCTAGAATATCATCCGAACAGAAGGTTTAGGAATAAAAGAAGAAAGTTAAAAAACAACACAATCTCTACCAGCATAGTAGAGAATATCTCAAATATAGATATCCCAGAAGAACAAATAAACCTACTAGAGCTAGGATTAAAATTTATACCCTCTGTTAGAGAGTTCAACAGACAATATTTCGTACGAGCGATCAAGAAAACTAGTGTCGGAATACACAAAGATATAGAAAATTCAGAATTAAGACATCTGACAATCAATCAATACATGAATAAACCTGACATTCGAAAATTGATTTATATGAAACCCAATGCGAAGAGAGAATATAATATGAATCCTTCATTAATGAAAGGAATTACGCAATTAAAAAAAATACAGAAATTGTAATAAAACAAGCGGACAAAGGTGGGAAAGTTGTAATATGGGGTAAAGCGGACTACATACATGAGGCAGAAAGGCAATTAAATACTGATACATATAAAGAGCTGAGCAATGAAGATTATAAAGACACGATAATGAATGCAATTAACAAAAGCAATAATGTTTTACAACATGATAAAGCAATGACTGTCAAAAACCCACTTCCTGGTAGATTCTATCTCCTACCCAAGTTACACAAAAATAGTGTACCGGTACCTGGAAGACCGATTGTTAGTAACTGCAATACATGGAGTGAAAACATATCTAAATACATCAGTAAACAACTACAACCATTACTTGATCATGTCCAATCACATATTAGGAGCACCGATGATTTTCTTCGGAAATTACAAAACAATGAACTAACAATACATAAACACTCAATATTTGCAACGCTTGATGTAGAGTCGCTATATACATCAATCGACACAATGAAGGGAATTGATGCAATAAAGGAAAGAATGGTTCAAAGGGATTATGAACAAAATGAAATTGACAAAACTGGAGCACTTCTCGAACTAGTACTCAGAAACAACTGTTTTGAATTTAACGATAGATTATTTATACAAAAGAACGGGACTGCAATGGGTACATCGGTAGCGCCCGTATACGCCAACCTATATGTAGCTGAGATTGAGGAGCAGTATCTAAAAACTCGAAGACTTAAACCTCAAGTTTGGTTTAGATACATCGACGACATCTTAATAGTTTGACCATACAACATTGAAAGCTTACAAGAAGTTGTAGCAGATCTAAATCGTTTTAGTGAACTAAAATTTACATTGGCCTTACCAGAAAGCAACGGAAATACGAACTTTTTAGATACAACTATTTACAGAGATGAGCGCAGAAGGATTCAAACAACTCTGTATGAAAAGGAATCAAACTTGGCATCATATGTGCACGCTAGCAGCTTTCATCCACCAAAAACAAAAAGAACATTGATATACAATGAATTTATCCGCAGAAGGAAAATATGCAGCGAGAAATCACAATTTGAATCAAGTAGTAAAATATTGATGGACCAATTAAAAAATAGGGGATATTCTCATAGGCAGTGCCTAACACAGTACAACAGAGTTAGAAAAATGAACAGATCAATTTTGCTGAAAAACCACAAAGAGGAAGCCTGCTCGGAGGACAATAAAAATATTAATTGTATTCTAGAGTATAACGCAGCATTTGAAAATATTAACAAATTACTAAACACAAACAAAGATCGAAATTTGACCAGCCTAAACAGAGTTAAGGTGTATTTTAAAAACAACAAAAACATTAAAAGTCAAATTGTACATTCAAAAATTAAAAATATGACAGAAGCGACGAAAAGTATGGGTAGCTCAGCTCCATGTAAAGATAAAAGATGTAAATGTTGTGCGGATATAGTGAATGTTACAAACACATTTAAGAGTCAACACACCGGGTTAACGTACAAAACAAGAGGTAACCATACTTGTAAATCAAAGAATATAATATATTTATCAACATGCAATAATTGTCAAAAACAGTATATCGGAGAGAGCGGTAGACAATTAAACTTGAGAATGAACAATAGACGTGCTGATATTCTAAAGAACAAAATAGGATTTGATGGAGTGGTTAATCACAAAATTGAGTTTCCAAATCATATATTATCAACGCAAATTATACAAGGAGGGTTTAAAAATATCTATGAAAGGAAACAAACGGAGCAATATTGGATAGGACAAATCATGAGTGATAAAATGCTAAATAAGTATCATGAATATCATGTACCATGATAATTGGAATTTTGGTATGTGATTGATATACGCTGAATTCTTTCATGTCGGAATCAAGATATATACTGCAGAAAATATCTAGTGTAATCACCTGAAGAAGAAATTTTTCGAAACGCGTTGTGTTAATAAATTAGAAGTTTTTGTTCTCTGGATTAATTAACTGATAATTAAACAGATTATTTATAGCGTCTTGAAATAGACCTCCAGAGGCTGTTAATGAATATATAGTATTCTATATATATATATATATATATATATATATATATATATATATATATATATATATATATATGTTGTTACACCTGCCCTGGGACACCAAATGGTTTACTCATAAATAAATCACTATGTTTTCCTCATAAGGAGGCATAAACACCATGTGAGGCAAACATAGCAATTTATTTATGAGTAAACCATTTGGTGTCCCAGGGCAGGTGTAACAACAAATTAAATTTTATATATTTGCACATTTGTAAGTGTCCCTGTTAAACCGCATTTCTATTAAAAGGAATTTAGTGCATGATGCATGGTTAAACTGCAATACGCACTGTCATGCACAGAGCTTATGCTAAATTCCCTCTGATGATTCAGATTAAGGGTAGTTCTGTTTTTCGAGCTTTAGACATTGTTTAAGCGTGTGTTAAGGTGCCTATGGATTTTTATTGAAGTCACAGGACTTATGAGCTCCGTAAGAGCGAAACGCGTATACCGTTTTTGAAGTTTGTTGTCACACATAGGATGACTGGGCATGCGTAGCGACTTTGAATATTGCGAGAATAATTCGGTTCTATTTCTTGGTCTGATGAAGATATATAGAATGCTGTCTGGTGTTTATGACTCTTCATGAGGAAAACAGTAATTTATTTACGAGGACACCATTGTGTGTCCCAGGGCAGGTCTAACAACAAATTATATATACCTTCTATACATATATAGAAGGTATATATGCCTAGAAATGACATGGTGATTTAAAGTTGTGAATCGAAGTCCAGTTTTTTAAGTAGTACTATTTTATATAAATGTCAAATTTCGTAAATCCTGGACCGTAGTCAACTCAGCACATCTGTGCTCAACCATTATACATACCGTATCCATTAAGGATCCAACGAGTACATCGACAATTCCGCATCAACCTCTGCCTAGTGTTTAAGGATGGTCCGCACAGCATTCGATCTGGTAAAGAGCGTAAGCCTCAGACAATTAAGCAAACGTCGGAAACGCCTTTATTCACAATGTCACACAGGCAATATAAGCGACCAGTGAGTACTTCATTCTACTGATGAGTGTTGCTAATTACTCATTGGTCGTCTAGAAGTGGCATGGTGACTGAAAGTCGTGAATCGAAGTCCAGTCTATCAAGCAACACCATTTAGTATGAATGCCGTATTTCGTAAGAAATCCTGGACTGTTGTCTACTCAGCACATCCGTGCACTACTATTATGTATATTTATATGTATTAGTTTTTTTTATATCAGTTTATTATATATAAAGTATCAGTTAGTATATATAAAGTATCAGTTAATACAGGGTCTTAAAAAAGAAATTAAGGAGATAGAACCACAAATATGCCGAAATGTAATTGAAAATTCCGGCAAAAGGGTTGACGTCTGTAAGCGTTCCCGCGGTGGGCATTTACACGATATCGTTTATCATTCTTAAATTGTAGAACGTGTACTATACATCGACAAAAAATATACGATTTTTCTTTCACAATGTGTGTTTAATTCTAATTTTAAAAAGAAACTCGAACTTGAAAGACCCTGTATATATCAGTTAGTCATATTGCGTCGTAATATTACAAGATGTCTTTGCATGAACATTCATGTATACTATATAATATTAAATATAATACATTAAATAACAAAATTTTACGTATTTCTATTATATGTAATTACATTGGTTTTCTTACTAATCATTTTATTAATCTATTGATGCATGTTTAAACTAGGGTACTACAGATATAAAACCAACTGAATAAAAAATCAAATTTTGTTTTAAATAATCAAAATATTATTACAAATATATTTAAACACTTTAACACGAAATTTTATGGGTGGATAACAAAATATGGATAATAAATAATATATACTTTGTGTTAAAATATGAAATTATGATTGATAACCACATAAGAGGACATACATAATTAGCATGTATTTGCTTTTCTTTAATATTAGGCTGAGGGGTAGGCTTAAACCTAATAAAATAATAGTTCATCCTGATGACCTCTAATCTAAATTATAATACAAGGCATATAAGAAATGACAAAAATTATTAAGTTAAAAAATTCTGAATTAGATAATATAATATAATTATAATAATATAATTATAATATATTATAATTATATAATTATATTATAATTATATAATATATAATTATATAATATATTTAGATTAAGATATTACAATTTTAAAAAGCGTATACTCAGTCTGATCTTATCATTATCCGTTCAATAACATTTTTATTTGCATTGAACTATACAATCTGTGATACGCAACGACAGCCGCTTGGACATTGTGATTCTTTTGGTGATTGTCAACGCAACTTTGATCACTGGTCATGGTTACATTCATACAACATACATAACTAACTACTTGCGTGTTGGATCGGTTGGAGGGCTCAGATCCTTCTGGATCTGAGGCCGTGAGTCATTAGGAAGACTAACAATGCCATTATAGATTTGTTTTCGTCTAGTTTTTTTGCTTTTCTGTTTTCTCTTTTTCTGCCGGTTAACCTTATGTTTAGTTATTTAAGAAAACCCTTACTTACTACTTACATAAGTTACATTAGCTACTAGTTTTTGAAAATATTTGCAATACTTAAAACACAACACAATTAGCCGTTAAATTCCATCAATATTCTCATTGGTAAAATGCTGAATAAAAAGAACATTACAGTATTAAAATAATCTATTTTTGCGACAAAGATACGTAATTGATTAATCATAGAAGTCAGCATACCACAATTCAGCGTGAATTGAGGTAGGGGACGGAATTCACGGCCCGTACCACAATTTCATTACATATAGACTTAAACCTTATAACATAGCAGTTCCTTCTGACGACCTCTAATCCTTATTCCTATACATCTTATATTATTTATTAGTCAATTCATAAAAATTGACATTTTACATTAATTTTAAATTTCAACAATTGACTATATAAATTATATCAAATCTTACATAAGAATTATATATTATTTATAATTATTTAAATTATTTAATTATTTAATTATATAAATTTTATTTAGAACTATTTTTAAGCTTTTAATAATAAAAAATACGTAGACTCAGTTAGCTTTTATGATTTAAACATATAAATATGTTTCGTACATATCTCTTCAACGTTGTAAACCAGATTTTCATTTTTTTTCAATGATATTTTTGAATTGATCATTTAAAGCATTTAAACAAGCAAACATTTAAAACATTTAAAACATTTAACAAGCAACTATTTAAACAAGTGAATTAAAGAAGCATTAGAAAATTTAATTAATTTTATATTCAGAAAGCGATATGTATACATGTTATAATAACTATAACGTCTATCTAACAAACATGCAACCTTCTAATAAATATAAATATATTGATTAAATTGAATTTATAAAAGCCGTAAATATATTGATAAATCAAAGTAATTTAAAAGTAGAAACACAAATATGGACAAACATGTGTTCCCATAGCAGGCAATATTTTATCCATATAAATATATGGATAAAATTGAATTAATATAATCCTTATTTTTACAAATCAAAATTATTTAAAAGTAGGGACATCTATATTTAGACAAATAAAAAGTGTTCCAATGTCAGGTAATAGTAGCCCAATTATAGCTGATTTATTTTTAAGCCCTATAGAATATGAATTTGTTCATTACTATTTAAAAATAAATCTAAATTATATAAAGATATGAAATATATGTTTCGATATATTGATGATATTTGTGTATTTGACTCTACTAATTTTTATGTCATTAAAAAATATTAAAATATTAAAAAATATCTATAACGCCTATCTAACAAAAATTAAGCCATCAAGTAAATATAAATATATGAATAAAATTGAATTAATAGAATCCTTAAATATTTTAATAAATCAAAATTATTTAAAAGTAGGAACATCCATATTCAGACAAATTAAAGATTTTTCTATGGGAGGTAATAGTAGCCCAATTAAAAGTGACTTATTTTCAAGTCAAGCTTTATAGAATATGAATTTGTTCATAACTGGTTAAATTATTTGAAGATATTAAATGTTTCGATATATTGATGATACATGTATTTAGCACTAATAATTGTTATTCAATAAGCGAACAAATTTATCCAGGTAGCATTTTTCTTAATAAAACCAAAATTAATGATAAAGAAGGTATATATCTTGATATGAACATTAAATTAGCATTAATTAAAACCACTTTTAATTTATATCGTAAAGATGGCATATTTAAACTTACAAGAAGCATATTGTTGGATATTATACTTATATTATACTTATACAAGCAAATTAAAGGTAATATTTAATATGCCAGATTCACAGTTTTATTTTATTATGCTAGTAGATATCTCAACTATTTTTTAGAATTATAGCTGACATATTTTTAAGCTTTATAGAATATTTATCTGTTCATAACTGTTTAAAGAATAAATCTAAATTATATAAAGAAATCAAATATATGTTTCGATACGTTGATGATAAATGTGTATTTAACTCTAATAATTTTTATTCAATAAGCGAACAAATTTATCCAATTAGCCTCATTCGTAATAAAAGCAATATTAATGACAAAGAAGGTGTATATCTAGATATGAACATTAAATTAACATTAACTAAAACTACTATTAATTTATATCGTAAAGATGATATATTTAAATTTACAAGAAACATATTTTTGCATGAGCATTCATGCATACCATACTATTCAAAATATAATACATCCAAAATACATCATAAAATTTTATGAATTAACATAACATGTAATGATATTATTTATTTATTTAATATTTTTTATCGTTAATATTTGATTAATACAAATTTAAATGTACATCAATTTAAAAGGGATAAACAAATTTATATATTAATCGTTTAACAATGAATCCTGTACAAACCTGTATTTTCATCTTTGACACAAAATTATTGGTTAAATTTTCTAACGCAACTGTGTCAATTTAAAATAATGAAATTTTAAGAATTGCAACAATATGTAATGATATTGGCTTTCTTCAAAATCATTTAAATAATTTAATAGATACATATTTTAAACTAGGTTACTATAAAAATAACATCTAGCAGAAAATAGTAAAATATATAAATTCACACAATAATATTAAAAATAAATTTAAACTCTTAAGAGGGAAGTTTTTATTAATAGATGATAAATAATATAATTTGTATTAGAATATAATACTATATAATCAAATTTTATAAGAGAAACACGTCCTGAGCACTATTTGGCCCCACTGCTATGTTCGTTCGAGGAATAGGGGCCGAAACATGATACCATAGTAGTTCATCCTAATGACTTCTAATCCTTACTCTAATACGTCGTTTGTTAATTATTAGTCCATTCATAAAAATTGACTTTTAATTTAAATTACAATTTTTTATTTTAACTTTATGTAAATTATATAAAATCTTATAATAATTATTTATTATTAATAATTATTCATTATTATTTAATTAATTTTTTAATTTTTATTTAACATCACCACTGTTCATCGTTAGATCATCTTTAGCTGACCTGATTTGTTAGATATCAATTTTTCGTTGGTGAATCTATGTCGTTAATTTAGAAATTTTATTACAAATCCACAATGTGAGTTATTTTATGTATAAAGCTATATTGAGGTCGTTGTTGTCGAATATTTACAACGGATTAAATATGAATTTAATCCGTTGTAAATACGAGTTCACTTTTATTATCGCTTACTAGAACAAACACTTAAATTTGCTTCATAAAACGCAGAGAAGCAATGAGTAGATGGCTAGTTTAATAAATCAGTTTAATTGTGACATTCGATTTAAGTCAAAGAATAAAATTAGAACTAGACTAATTCACACTTAATGAATTATGAACAGCTGGTATGATTGTGATTGCTTAGTCAGTAATGAAGATTGCTGTCCAATCGACAAAAATTGTCCAATCGACAATCCTCATTTGTCGATTATAATCAATGATAATCATCCCTTTTTTGTAGAGTTTCTTCAGAGAATCTCCGAAGAAATCTTTTTCGTGTGAATTTGGTATGATCATTCGATTCACAGAAATTCAACATCTTTCGCCAACTATTTTGGACACATGCTGCTAGCAATTCTTAGGGGTATGTTCGCAACAACCAAGTTAGTATAGTGTATACGACTTATTCAAACGAAAAATGAAAGCATCACATTATTGTCACTATCCAATTAACGAAAGAATGATCGTGTTAATTCTGTAGTCCACGCGACAACGCATGGGCGATCACAGTATCCAGCCGCCAACTGTGAAATGCGGAAGACTCCGTTATTTCGTTCGCGTATAGCGTAGTTTCAACTTCACAATTTAGTTTATTGCGCTATATTCATTACTCACGTGTATCCATAACTTTTATCATCGCCACGCTCGCAAAGATTTCAGTATTTTTACTATTTAATATCTAGAGCATAAACAGCTCAATTCACTCAGATGTTGTGCTTAACCTAAATTATGGCGATAGCAGGATGTTGACTTTTACACTGCAAAGTTGTAGGGTGATAGTAACTTTAAGCTAGTAACGGCTATCTGAATAAAAGTAAGTAACTGTGTCTACTTTTAAATATCCATATTATGTAATTTAGGTACAATGCATAGCTAAGTTACAACACCATAAAACTGACAATCACTCATATATCTCGTCGAAGAAAGTGGCCATGGAATCTGGAGGTGTCCGGAAGTGGACTCCAGACGTTCAGGATATCGGTAACTGACAAATCCTTACTTATGAAGTCACCCCAAGGCGGGATCGGTTGAGGAGATTGTCCCTCTATAGGTGTGTAGGGTTAGTGACTCTTCCAAAACTTTGTCAAGGCCTATGTTACTAATCCAACCAGATGCTATCTCCTTCCAGCAAACAAACTTCTTGAATATCTTCCAAAAGAAAGACTGAGATGGATTAAGACGATCAATGCTCGCCCTATCTCTACTCAGCTGGAACCTATATCTAGAGCTTCAGTATTCTTTCGAGAGGACCTATCTAAGGGAAACAGAGAGATTAGGAAGGTTTAGCATTTTAGCTAAGACCTTGAGTTTTGTTGGAGTCGGACTGAATATACGACCTTTATAGTAGTCATAAGAATCGCTGTGTATTGTGAAGATAGATAGGAATTAAATCGGATCAGACTTACATCTCCTCGACTCATAAGAGTCGGATCGCAGCCTGGAAGAATGCTACTTTGATTGGATTAAAGTGAAATCTCCTCAGCAGCGTGTCTTCTTCTAACCGCCAGTGAAGTAAGACATCCGAGGTGAACAATTGTTGACGCAACTGCTCAGGCACTTATGCTTTAGCAGTCACCTCTCATGTAGCAGTAGTATGTCGAGGAGTGAATTTGCTTTTGTGCAATGAAAGGTAAGGGATTGTGGTTTATGTATAAGATATACGTTCCTGGATATGCGAAGTGCTGCATTAATCCAACGACTAGTTCTATCGTTGAAGTCACCAAGTAACATGTCATAGCCGCTACCAAATATACGGTCCAGGAGGTCACGGTTCTTGTGAATTTCTCCCGGCCGAATATAGATATTGGCTATACTGATGCGTTTACCATTCTTCCAGAGTATCATCGCTAAAGATTTATTTAACGTGGCAAATGCGTGCCAGCGTATGCTTACATGACCACAACAAAACAAAAATGTAAATCGTGTCGAGGTGTGAACGAAGGAGGTGTTTGAATGTGATAAAGGAGAGACCGCGGCGGACGTCGATAGAGAGACTTGATTCCAGGCGAGTGTGGCGGCGACGGGGAAGGATCGGAGACCATAGTTGTTGGAGTAATTGGGAACGTGGAGTAAGAGGGTATGGCGGGAACGCAGCGATAGGGAGGTGGGGCAAGTGTCGTCTAAGAAAGGAAGGCTGATGAACGATGGGAAGCCAACAGCGATGAGAGAAAAGTTACGAGAAGAAGGCGGAGTTTGATGCGGATGTGGATGGTATGCCAGGAGAGTTGAGCAAGATATGTGGATGTGTGGTCGAAGCGACGGAGACGAAAAAGCACTCGTACGGTGGAGTTGATTATTCGTTGTAGGGGTAGGTTGATGGATTTTGGAGAATTGGCGAAAAGGCTAAGGCGGTAATCGATTTTAGGGAAAAGAAGCGATGAAAGAAAATATACAAGAATGGAAGTCGATAAGGGGGCGGATACGGTGGATGTCACGGAGAATTGAGTTAGACGAGCGGACCTTGTCACGGACGAAGGGTTTAAGAGAAAGTTTATCATCGAAATGGAAGCGTAAGAAAGTGATATTGTTTACTATGGGGATGATCGATGAGGCACAAGATACAGTGGGCCGAGATATGTTTGGTTTACGGGGGAGTATCCACATTATTTTATACTTGTCGGGGTTTAGAACGACATGGAGATTGGAGAGACGTTTGTATATAAAGGAAAGACAGTTGGATGCAGAAATTGCGATATCGTGTATGCGATGGGCGGGTGCATGAGCATCGATGAGGATGTCATCGGTGTATTGTATGACGTTAAAAGAGTAAGATTTAATAAGCGGAGTGATATCGCCAAGCAGAAGAGAGAAAAGCAGGGGACCTAGGACTGAACCTTGTGGGACCCCGCAAAAAATAGGGAGGGGAGGGGAGGATGATGAATTAGAATAGACGCGAAAGGAACAGTCGGATAGATATGAGATAAACCATGCTACTGATGAAGAAGAAAAGCCGTAATCATAACGAAGGCGAGAAAGAAGGACGGAGTGGTCGACAATGTCGAAGGCGGAGGATGCTAGCTCATCTGATATTGAATTTTTCTTAATAAATTCTTTATCACTGATCTTTAACATTGCATTTTCGTCCATTTCCCTTAAACTCGGAACTTCCGTTTTTTTGCACACATTTTTTAATGTATGAAGAAATAGTCTTCTGGTCTAAAAACTCACTTCCAATTAAAATATACCTTATTTTAATGTAATTCAATTTTAATAATTTTAACAGGAAACTCTTTTCTAACGTGAATTAGAATAACGCCATCCTGCTTTTATACTTAAACTTTGCCCGTATAGTCTTTCATACTGTTTTTTATAAAACATTGTCAACATTTGTGCAGTCCTTTAGATTAAATGTTCATATTTTATGTAAAAACTTTTTATACTCTACTTAATTTGGCTTCATGTTATCATTTTCATGTTTACAAATATTGAGTTGAAGAATTAAAACAGAAATTTATTAAAAAAAAGTTTCCTTCGGGCCATGTCGTAAATACATGCACACTCCTATGTGTATTCTCGGGTCCCTACGTGTATTTTTCCATTTGCGTTAATACAAACAGAGAAAAAGCTGCTTGTATGACTTCATTTGCTGCCCAGACACCTTGGAACCGAGTCATCTAAATGCAGCTGTGATCGCACCGGGAGCGGTAGCTAGTGGAGCAGAGGACAAGAAACGTAGCAAATACGCCTGACACCGATCTACAATATTGTGCCGGTTGCCGTGGAAACGCTTGGTGCGTTGGGCTCAGAGGCGGAAGGCCTAATGCACGAAATAGGTCGTCGGATAGCAGCAGTGACCGGAGAGTGGCGGTCCCCAGATTTCCTGCTGCAGAGGATGAACGTTGCCATCCAACGCGGTAACATGATGCCATTAATGACTTAGGTTGTGTTCTATTCTTTTATTTTTAAGTGTTTGTTATGCAACTTTGATCTTTGCTCGTTTTGCTGTCTAAGGTTAAAAGTTTATCATCTATAACTGGAACATTTAAATCAATTTAGGTGAAATAAATAAACAAAAATCTAAAATTTAAAAAAATTCAAGTATGAATCTAATGTGATGATATTTTATGCAACATTGTCCTAAAGTAATTAAATCTATCTTCAAAGATAATTTTCCGTATATACTAATATATAGAAATAATTTTCCATAAACATTTTTGTCGTGCGTGTCATTCCAGCTTGGAACAGTTTACCACCGGAAGTGGTGAAGCAAACAAACAGACGTGGATTTGTATCTACTTTGAAGAAACTGACTAATTTTTAATTACTTTGTTGTTACTTTCCTTTTTAGTTTTTAAATTGTGAAGGTGTCTATTGAGCTACTCTTGCTGACATTCTAGTTTTTTAACGATAAATCAATTTATTTAATAAAACAAAGAAATGAGAAAAATGTGAAAAAAATTTGTTCAATAATGATCTGCAGAATCTTTTCCATGTTTATTCCAGAGTCCTAGCGTAGACCGGAAAATTATAAGTTGAACGACTGGTTCGAACAAGCATAGACGTCGCTTTCGCTAGTGAGAAATTTAGTTTTGCATCTTTGCTAAGATGCAAAACTTATTTTGTTTCTTAAATGTTTGATGGCTTCGTTGTAATTCCTCGATAGCCTTGCTATTTGTTTAAGAACACATTGGGTTGATAAACCAAGTGCACCATTTACTGCAATCACAATCGGGTAAAAAGTTGCCCGTTCATAAAGTGCAATTCTCTCTCCATATTTACTTACTTTCCTTGATTCATGGTAATTGAATGGGTTTCCTATTCGGCCAGATGAGTACGACGGAGCTAAGTGACTGAAAATACAAATTTCCATTAAGGGCCGCTCCGACAGATCATATAAACCATGACAGGCAACATCCACCCTTGCATTCTTATCAGTTGATGTAGCGGGATTGTCGAAAACAACCTCATCACTCAAAGGTATCACAGGTACCGACATTCTTTTTTTAATTTATATTTTTTTATTATATAATAATTAATTGAACACAAATTACATTGTAATGATTAACCTCGAATGGGTCCGAAATTTACTTTTCAGGTACAAATAATAAGTATAAAAAAATTGGTTTCTGATAAACATACATTGATTACAACATCTTACAATTGCTTATATTTGGTTATATTAAGTTCTATACAATAAATAACATACAATCTAATATACATACAACGAGGAGAATAAAATCACGAATCAAACGACTATATACAAATGGGTCGGAAAAAACAAAAGTCTCAAGTTCCCAACCATGTCGCGTCCAACACCGATGTTAGAGATGTTTCCAATGGATCTGAACAACAAGTCCTTTGCTCAAACAATGATTGACACACGTGGGTAAGTATTTGGACTTCAGAATCCCAGGCATCTTGCCTTGCAGACAACGAATTCTACTGTGGCTACTGTTCGGCTAAGATGATAAATACGATGAAGAGTGAAATAGAGAGTCTCAAGACAAATATATTGAAACTATCTGGCAATGCAGCGATGTCCACATATGCCTCTTCGTATTGTAATAAGTTTCAACCTCGATGCCCAATTCTTCCGCATTCGATTGCCTCTAAGAATGCCAAATCTCCCATCTATTCTACAGGCATTACTAGACATCCTTGAATTTTGCCCAATCAATCAGCTCAATCTTCTGATGTTACTGTCATTGACCATTTGCAACCCAGTATTTCTTTAGTCGTATCAGATAAATCACCTTACATTTCTACCCCTCATTGCGTTTCTACGTCATCATCAGATAATCCATCATCAGATAATCTGAAGGAGCCGCAAATTGTATCGCAGCAAGATGGATTTTGTCAAGTTTATGATAAATCTACCGAGACAGTGACGGAGCCGCAAATTGTTACAACTAATGTATTTTCACTCCCCGACACCCCACGTCCCGTCCTTCCTGTCTCGTTTCTCAATAACTTGCATCCATCAATCAAAATCACCTCCACCAACCTCCACTATCCTTTCACTCATAACCTTTCCTCACATCGCTTGCCACCCTCTTTATTATCATTATCCTCTATGTTTCCCGTCGTCAAACCAAATCCCTCCAAATCATCGAATACCAGCTCTTCTATCGTGATCTCCCTACTCACGTCAGTCGTCCTCCTTTACGGAAGCGCTTTGCTTCTCGCGATCGTTGCGTCATTGTCACTAATATCACGCCTTCTAACTCCTTATCTCCACAAGCACGTCTGGACCACGATATATCCGCCTTCAAATTCATCCTTTCATCTATTGTTCCTGTGGATAAACCATTCTTTTTCAAGGACATTTCTCCTGTCGCATTCATGTGTCTAAACAAATCTTCTCAATCTAGTCCTTCCCAGCCCCCTCTCCTAAAAATTGTTTTCAAGCATCGCTCTCACGCGTCTTCTGTCCTCTCTCAACGATTCAAACTCATGTAATCTTCAACCACTCGAATTTTCCCCGATCGCGCCCCTTCTGAAATCGCTCAAATCTCTTCAGCCCGCATCGAAAAACGCTGTCGCGAAGAAAACGGCGGAACATCACTCTCCATCCGAAACATAGACGGAAATTTTCAAGTTGTCCATACCCGTCCAAAAATTCGATAGCGCTCCATCTCTCCTATGTGTCTTCTCCACTAGACTCTTTCGCCACAGCACACGGTTTCCGCCTCGGTATCCTCAACACTAGATCTATTCTCAATAAATCCGATCTTATCCTCAACCTATTCACCAAACAATCCATCGATCTCTTCTGCCTCACCGAATCCTAACACTCAGATTCCGACGACCATTTCATTCGCCGTCTGCTCTCTGCCGGTTGCTCCCTAGTCGAATCCGCCCGACCCCCTCAGCTCATTCCCTTCTAAATTCTCTAATCATGGCGGCATCGTCGCATTCGCGCGTCACCCCGCGTCTCTTCGCAAAATCAATCCCCCTTTCAGTCCTTGCTCTTTTGAATTGCTCATATGTCGTTATTCTAACCCGATCACTCTAGATCTCGCCATTGTATACCGTCCTGGTTCATCAGCTCCCACAGCCTTTTTTTACCGAACTCGCTGACCTCCTTTCTCATTGTTCTTTGTCCTCAATCCCTTCACTCGTTCTAGGCGACTTCAATATCCGCCTAGACCGTTCCTCTTCTACGGATTCCATCCGGTTCATCAACATTCTATCCAACTACAATTACAAACTAATCTTCACTACCCCCACACATATACTTGGTGGGGCACTCGTCATCATCGCTGTCCCCGATCATTTTGCTGCCTACACCTCACTGTCCATCTCTGATCCTGGTCTATCCGATCACTTTCTTATCACCCTTGATCTCACTCACAATCACACCCCTCCTCACACACCTACAATCCTACGTCGCCCTTGGAGAAATCTTGACCTCTCCCTTCTCCGCTCTGCCTTACTATAATCATCTCTATCATTACCCACAATAACATATTCATGTCCTCACGATCTCGCCTTTCGTTTCGACTCAGAACTCACATCCACTCTCGATATTCTCTAGCCCTAAAAGTCTCACCCAAACCGTCGCTTGCACCGTGCCCCATGGTTTGACATCCACTATCAAAGCGTCGACTCCGCCATGCTTTTCGAGTCTATCACCGCTCTCCCAGACGTGATTTACGCTCGATCACTCCGTCTTTCCGTGATTCCTATCTTGCTCTTCGCCGGTATCATCTCAACCTACTACGTACTAAATGCAACCCCTCCTGGCGGCATAAAATCATCACTTCATTCAACTCTAAGACTCTCTGGCATACTTTTAACTCAATCCTTGCTCGCTCTTCTTCGCCGTGCAACATCAATGCCAATGATTAGTCGTCATTTCTCCAGACTAAAGTATCCACGTTGCTCTCTCACACCCCGGTTTCCATCCTATCCCACTCCGCCCAGTCTAATCTCATCCTTCCGGAACTCTTTCATCTCATCCCTGTCTCACCTACAGAAGTATCATCTGTCCTCATGTCCTTGCCCAACAAAACCTTACCTGCCGATCCCCTGCCTACTCACATATTAAAATCTATATGCTCATCGATATCCCCTTTTCTCACAACCTTGTTTAACTCGTCCATCCGCAGTCGTATCTTCCCTTCACACTGGAAATCCGCAATCGTTCGTACCCTCCTTAAGAAACAATCGCTCGACCCCTCCCTTCCTTCTAGCTATCGCCCCATTTCACTACTCCCTACTCTTTCAAAGCTCTTAGAACGCCTCATCTTAATACAAATCAACGCTTATCTCTCCTCATCCAATCTGTACCCTCCTTTCCAATCCGCTTTCCGCTCTAATCACTCGACAGAAATCGCATGCATAAAAGTGTACAACGACTTACTCATTTCTCGAGACAAGGCTCTATATAGTGTTCTCATCTCCCTCGACCTCTCCTCCGCATTCGACATTGTCGACCACTCCGTCCTCCTTTCTCGCCTTCGTTATGATTACGGCTTTTCTTCCTCCTCCGTAGCATGGTTCGCCTCATATCTATCCGACCGTTCCTTTCGCTTCTGTTCTAATTCATCATCTTCCCCTCCCATCCCTATTTTTTGCGGGGTCCCACGAGGTTCAGTCCTAGGTTCTCTGCTTTTCTCTCTTCTGCTTGGCGATCTCTCTCCGTTTATCAAACCTTACTCCTTTAAGGTCATGCAATACGCCGATGACATTCTAATCTATGTTCATGCACCCGCACATCGCATACACGATATCGGCATTTCTGCCTCCAACTGTCTTTCTTTTATCTACAAACGTCTCTCCAATCTCCATCTCGTTCTAAACCCCGAAAAGTCCAAAATAATGTGGATCCTTCCCCGTAAACCAAGCATATCTCCTCCCATTGTATCTTTTGCCTCATCGATCATCCCTGTAGTCCACAATCTCACTTTCTTAGGCTTCCATTTCGATGATCACCTTTCCCTTAAACCCTTCGTCCGTGACAAGGTCCGCTCGTCTAACTTAATTCTCCGTGATATCCGCCGTATCCGCCCCTTATCGACTTCCGTTCTTGTATGTCTCTTCTTTCATCGCTTCTTTTCCCTAAAATCGATTACTGCCTTAGCATTTTCGCCAATTCTCCAAAATCCATCATCCTACCCCTACAACGAATAATCAACACCGCCGTTCGAGTGCCTCTTTCGTCTCCGTCGCTTCGACCACACATCCACATATTTTGCCCAACTCTCCTGGCCCACCATCCACATCCGCATCAAACTCCGCCTTCTTCTCGTTACCTTTCGTCTCATCGCTGTCGGCTCCCCATCGTTCATCAACCTTCCTTTCTTAGACGATACTCGCCCCACCTCGCTATCGCTTCGTTCCTGTCATACCCTCTTACTCCACGTTCCTAATTACTCCAACAACTACGGTCTCCGATCCTTCTTCGTCGCCGCCTCACTCGCCTGGAATCAACTCCCTCTCGACGTCCGCCGCGCCCCCTCCTTTATCATATTCAAACACCTCCCCAGTTCACACCTCTTCGACACCTGTTTCACAGTCTTGTTTTGTTGTGGTCATGTAAGCGTGCGCTGGCACGTATTTGCCACGTTAAAATAAATCGTTTTTATAACACATGAAACTTAGGGATTTCCTTGCTCTTCAAGACTAGAAGATCCGGTTTGGAAAACAGGGTGTCAACGTGTTGAACGAGCGGCCCTTACACACATGGACGGTAATTTTACCAGCGAGAATGACACTTTACAGCGTAAACAACGAATGCACTCGCTGTAAGGGGTTTGAGTGGAACCCGCTTGAAGATTCGCAATCCGCATCAACACTGTGTCTTCGTTCACTCCAATTTCACCATTTGCGGCAAATATGACCTTTAAAAAAGTAGCTCTCTCAAATCTTCAACTCGCTCACCATATTTTGCGTTTTTTCTCCTCTCGTGATATTGACAATGGCTAGCTATCGATTTCGACGAATAAGAAGGAGCAAGATGATTGAAGATACAAACGTCCAATAAGGACCGCTCCATCCTATTGCCGTATAACCCATGGCACTCTATATCCAACCTAGCATTAGGGTTAGTTTTAGTAGAACTCAATTCGAAATGAACATTTTCTGTAAGTGATTGTAAAGTCGGCTCTGTTGATACACAAACGCATACAGTGAACAATTCTCTTACCGACAGATCCCGCACCGTATCGTGGCGAATTGACGGCAGACCACTAGCTTGACAAGAATTTGAGTGCACAACACTAAATGGTTGACCGCACATACATAATGCAGGACCATCAGGGGGTTCCCAGCCATAACGAGTGGCGATGGCGTCGTGAAACTGTTTTTTATTGAGCTGACAACACGATTTAATTAGTGGTTTTGCGGATAACCAAGATGAAGCCCCGACAATTGATGCGTATTCCAATTCGGAGCTCATTTGTTAAATATATTTTTTTACTTTTCAAACGATTTAACGTGTTTTTATTTATTTCTAAAACAACCAAAGATGGACCTCCATGTTAATGGTCTTTTAGTATGAGGAACATAAATTAATTTCAACTGAAAAATTTCCCCGAAATCGTAAGAAACGTCCCTTTGATGATAATTAAGGAGGAAAATATTTTTTAGGAAAAAATAAAAAATTATTTTCTCTGGTTCTTTTAAATGAGAAAATTTTTATAGAAAACCAAAAATTACAAATAATAAATTTGAGAGATTAATATATACAATGTGTGGTGATGTAAATAAAGACAAAATGATAACGTTGGACGGATCACTTTTCTTATTTAGAAGTCAAATAATATGGAACGGTCTTTCATTAAGTGCAGTATTAGGAACTCCAGTCAGGATAATTAACATTCGAGCCAATAGGCCTAAGCCAGGATTAATGCCGTAACATCTCACATCTTAATCTACTCAGTGAAATGACAAACGCCGTAGTTCAAGGTAATTGCATAAGATCTACCGATATTTACTTTTGCCCTCGTACGCATATAATGCCAGGTAGTTACATTGCGGACACGAAAACAGTTGGATCGATATCACTGATGCTACAGTTAATCGTTCCTCCGTTAATTTATAATGACGATACCACGACTTCAGAAACAACAGTTATCAATCTGCGAGGTGGTACCAATGCAAAATTTTCGCCTCAAATTGAAACTCTACAGCTGGGGCTATTTCCTCTACTGAATAACTTATTAACTGATAGTAAATTGAAATACAAGATAGATTTTAAAGCACGAGGATGCTATCCAAAGGGTGGCGGAAGAATTATATTTTCAATGGAGAAGCTTCCCGTAGAGACCTACCCTACTGAGCCAATAGTTCTAACAAGTCCCGGAAAAATTACTCATGTTTCTGCATGGTCATGTGGTAGAGGGTCAATTGCAAGTGTGAATAATGCTGTTGATTATGTGGTTCGTGAATTATCAGCCTTTGGTTGTGTACCTACCATGTGTATAACCGATAAACCGTCATTACTGCAGCCGTACTGTTCGGGAATAGGTATCGTTGCTGCATCCCATACTGATACTGGATGTATTCTAACGTTGGATCACACTCTCGGACACTAGTTATTGTAATGACACTCTTAAGGCGAGCAATGTTTACCATGTCCCTACTCAGTTGGAGTCTATTTCTAGAGCTCCAATATCCTCGATTCTCTGCAACCACCCCTCAAATTCGTAGATTGATGTACAATTCGCAGTGATGTAACTATAACATTGATGTAACATCGCAGTGATGTCTTCGCAGTGATGTAATTATAATCCAGAAAGATGTCGAGATGGTTTCTCGATGGTGCTATGCTGTCGGACTCAAAGTGAACCTTGCGAAATGTTCCCACCTACGCATATTGGAAAAGGGACCTTCAGTGGTAGCTACCGAATTGATTGCTGTCAGATTGTAAAGGTCTCGCAAATGTCGGACCTGGGTGTGATTGTAACTAGTGACTTATAATCTCGCTCTTATGTCGATCATGTTGTAAGCGAGTGCGTTATCCTTCTCGGTCTAGTACGCAGGGTGTTCGGTCATCTTGATTCTGTGGGATTGCGTACCCTTTACCAATGCGCAATCCTACCACACATGCTGTATGGGTCCGTCGTTGCTCACCCTCAGTTCCAGCTTGAGCTGGACGCTTACGAACGAATTCTCCATCGGTGCACACATGTAGTGCGGTCCATACGTTCGTTACTTTATGAGGAACGTCTGCGCTGTCTTGACGTTCCCCTAGTGAAAATTTCACTAAAATTTGATGATCTGATGTTCGTGTGGAGGTGCTTGACCACCCCCAGGCCACTGTTGCAAGGACACGTTTGAGCTAAGAACCAACGATCGCCTACGTGGTCACAACTATATGCTAAAGAGAAGACGAGCCTGCAATAAACGAATATCAACAATCCATGATAGAATTGTACCTATCTGGAATGGTCTACCTGCCTTGACGGTAAATGGTAACAAGGGAATTTTTAAACGACGGTTGCGAAATCACCTCAGGATGCGTTGTCGTCATGACTGAATTGCACATTATTATGTTTTTTATTTAATTTTTTTATTTTTCTTCTGTTTTCCCCGTTGTAAACCATCATGTTCGAGCTGTTCAAGCTCTTTTTGTTGTCGAAAATATAATAATAATTTCCCTTGTATAACTCATATCTTCTCTCATTTTCTCAAGACTTGATTACTGTCTGAGTCTATTTTCCAAATCACCTAAATCCACTCTGCTTCCTATACAACACACGATCAGCGCAGCCGTTCGAGTTCTCCTCCGTTGCTTCTATCGATTTGCCTACCATTTATTCTCGTGTTCAAATTCGTCTTCTTCTCCTTGCTTTCCGCCTTCAAGCTTTTCCTACACCTTCATTTCTCAAACTTCCTTTTCTCGACAATTCTCGTCCTCATTACTGTTCTTTGCGTTCCCGTAATTCCCGTCTTTTGTTATGTCCCAAACTACTCTACCTCTTTTGGCTTCCGCTCCTTCCTTGTGGCTGCACCTCTCTCTCGTGGAATCATATACCCATTAATATACGACAATCAACCTCAATGCCGTGTTTCAAACGCCAAATCCGGTGTCATTTAAGCAATTTTAGAAATTTATCTATATGACTTTTGCTGTGTTTTTTAGTTAGTAGACTTGTAAGGGTGTAGTCGGCACGCATTTGCCACTTTAAATAAATTATTATTGTTGTTATTGTTGTTGTTCTATGGAGCTTGTCTGAGGGAAACAGATAGATTAGAAAGGTGTAACATTTTTCCTAGAATCTTGAGTAGGATTTAAAATGTGACTTTATAGGTAGTCGAAAGGATCGTGGTAGCTTGCAATGATAGGTAGGAATTAAATCGTGTCAGACTTTCATTTCCGACAACAGGGAAGAGTTGGATAGCTGTTTTGATGAAGGTTATTTTTATTGGATCAACTCTTATTGGATAAAGATGATTGAGGTGTGGCTATGTACGTAGTAAAGTGGGCGATTATGTACTGTGATAAATATTAAGTAATGTCCTGGGGTGACCAGATAGATCTAGTCTTATCAATAACTATTATATCTGCATCGCGACCAGATAAAATGGCAAAGAGCAGAAGCACCTCCGGAATTCCACTCAAGGATGTTCAGAAAACACTGTTCGAAACTACTTCATATTGCGATTAGTGTCACATGGATTATAGAGCAACATCCTAGTAGGCTCATGATGTGATAAGGTTCTCCATCCTACATCCAGCTCATCATATAGATCGTTCTTTTTATCCTTGACGGTGAAGGCAATATCATATTATGCTTTATTCACATGATTGTTGTCCAACCTTCACTTGCCTTTTTTTATTACGTTTGACAGACAACCGGTTTGCGATGTCGTTTGTTTGATTTCACCGTGCAAACCGATGGCGGAATAGGGGAGGTAGTTACCAGAAATCTTACCAAACAGGTAATCTTTCCCTGGAGTGATGCTTTTGATATTCTTTTTCAAAGCTGTGCATTTGCGGCACTATGTCAGGTGTTCTATCTCGCAGTTACTTCATACAGGAGATTTGCTGTATTTTTCTGAGTTATGGCAATTTTCATCGGACCCACATATCCCGCATCTGATGGTAAAGACAGTTGGATCCCCAATGACCACCATCTGAGGCAGGTATTGCAGTGAGGGTATATGAGGTCGTCGAATGATAAGAGTTTAAATTTAAAATTGCAACAAAAATATTGGTTGCATCCGGATAGTGACAGATATTCAGCGTTGTCGATCCAAGTATTTGTGAAGGTCACAAGGAGGGGATAGCTTCCTTCTCCATGATGAACCTGATATTTTTGAGTTTTTAAGTTTTTTCAAGAATAGATAAATAATCAGGCGACAGGTCAGTTAGTTTGTTATTTGTTTTTAACTGATGGTTGATTAGGTTTGAAAACAACTGATTCCATATTTGTTAGATTTTCCCTAAAATATGTCAAGTATTCGTTTGCCAGGGTGACAAACGAAAGTATGTACGTGCTAGGGAATACTTAAGAGAGTCAATTATGATAATATTACAATAATTGGAAAAGAAATTCCTCTGAAAAGTGTGAAACAACTGGTCTCTGCTATTGGAAAGGCTACTTTAATGATTATCAGGTTCAGAGCTTCTTAGTAGGAGAAACTCGTTCTGTTAGGTGGAATAATTTGGATTAATAAACCGACTAATCTGTTTTCTGCTTGAAACTCTTAAATTTGGTGAATGTTTTGCCAGAATTCGCATTTATTTTGATAGCTTTAAGGCTAACATTTACTCATAAATTTTTTTAAATGCTACGCAAAATTATAATTGCACTGACGAAGAGTTTTTGGCGATGAGCTTATTGAAATCCATATTATATATGGTTTCGATGAATATTTTGCCGACTGTTTTTATTCTCCACGTTGCTTTAATTCTATTTATAAGTCAACGAACTTCTTCAAATTAAATATATTGATTTGCAACCATTTATGTTTGCTCGTTAAAGTCGAATTTTGTATAAAAAATATTATAAATTAATAAATCGTTGATTGTTTTAATATGTTTATCCAATAGAGAATATATAACTAATAGAATTTAAATATTTATGTTTATTTTAGACTTTGATTTTGAAATGTTTAAATATTCGAAAAACGACCACTTGTCGACATATAAAGAAAATGACGATTTAACAGCGATCAATCTTCAACTACATGCAATTGAGACCAGGTTCTTTATGTTATTTTATTTTCATGTCTATTTTTCGTTTAGACAAAAGGGAATCGAAAATCTTGCGAATTGGTTTTGCCATGTTGACATGGACGAGCAAGTATCTGCGGTTTGCGTAAACGGCAAAAGATGGCTACTGTCAATACATGCTATTCTCTCAGATGTAATATCGATTTAATTTTATGCTAGAATTCAACCGAATATCTTTAAAACATTTAAATTTGTTGCTTTTTTGAATTATTGTTGTAATGCGATTAAGTTCAATGAAATTTGCGACATTTAGTTGTCAATGAAAATCGGCTAATAATTAGTTTGTTATTTACGTTATGAATAATCTGTGGTTATCTTCACAAATCTGTAATTATCGTTCATTAAAATATTAAAAGATAAAAACGCATTTATAAACCAATATTAAGTAAGAACTTAATAGCTTTATCTTGAATTAGAAAACAATGTTACAAGTACATTTGTCTGAGAACAATCTACCTATAACATCATAGTTTATTATTTATGAATAGTGGAAGTAATATATTTGCAAATAACTTCGCCAGTAACCAATATATAATTTTTAGATGTTTTATTTAAGTAAAAATATAAAGTCTCTGTATATTTATTACTTTGTAGTCGTTAGCTAAACGTTTTCTTATAAAATGTGTTTTTTTTTCACATTGAAGGTTCATTATTAATTAATAATTAATAATTATTAGAGCTGGATCAAAGAAAGAAGAAAATTTTATTTGATATTTCGCTAACCTATGTTAGCATATTCAGAAAATTACAGTAATTTCGATATAATAATATCAACCTAGCAGATACCCTTACAATGTATGCATCTTCAGTTAGAATCACACCTATTACCCAATAATATTTAGAGTCTAGTATAATATTCGGAGTCGAAATTTTATTTTAATGCAACACTAATATTTTATAAAGTTAATATATTTGAATTTAATTTTAATTTTCTGAAGATGCTAACAGTAGTTACCGAAATATCAAATAAAATTTTCCTTCTTTCTTTGATCCAGCTCTAACAATTGTTTTATCAAATTGTAATTTTCTGAAGATGCTAACAGAAGTAGTTACCGAAATATCAAATAAAATTTTCCTTCTTTCTTTGATCCAGCTCTAATAATTATTTATCAATAATGGATCAGTATCAACTATTTAAAATCCGGAATTACATAACTTTAAAAAATCGAATGTAAAATATGTTTGATAAAATTCCTTGTTTACATGCAAATAAGGTTTTTTCTAACTTGGTAAAGGCTAAGAGATCAAAATATTAATGCATATGAAGGTTTAATAACAGAAACGTTTAAATATCTTTTGTTGATTGACCTTTCATAACCATATCTTTACTTCTATTCCTCATAAATTTGTTTTC
The DNA here is from genome assembly GCA_012934845.2 of Pomphorhynchus laevis. Lineage (NCBI taxonomy): Eukaryota > Metazoa > Acanthocephala > Palaeacanthocephala > Echinorhynchida > Pomphorhynchidae > Pomphorhynchus > Pomphorhynchus laevis. The sequence goes on from WNNJ02002795.1 coordinate 25,709, forward strand.
TTTGTACAATTTCTAAATTCTCTTTAAAAAATGGATTTAGAATACTGCCGATCAACAAACAATCGGATATTGTTTATACATATTTTCAATTATAATCGATATGATATCATGCGGTTCAATTGGAGAAGATTTCGGATTGCCTATGAAAAAACTACTTAATGAGCAATGCTTGCTAAAGGGTGGACAAGTATGTTTGGAAATAATTAACACACAGAAGGTAATTTATTTTAAGAATTGATTTCTCAATTATTGCCATCTCTATGTATTAACAAATTGCTTTGTTAGTTAAATTGATTATTAATTTTGTAATTTTCTGACGATGCTAACATAAGTTAGCGAAATATAAAAATAAAATCATCTTTACTTTGATCAATATTAGGCATTTATCTTGCAAAAAGATAAATATTTATCTTCAGAAACTTACTGTGATTTTCGAAGATGCTAACAGAAGTTAGCAAAATATCAATTTACTTTGATTCAGCTCCAATGATTATTTATCAATAGTGGATCATTATCAACTACTTAATATGTCAAATTAGTGGTAAATGAAAAGTTTTTGGAATACCATGTTGATTTTCTTTTTGATGGGTCAGTTTAAATATACCAACATTTCCTATAGAAAAGATATTTTTGTTTTTTATTGTCCCTAACAATTTTTGTGAGTATTTAATATATAAAACTATGTTATACTATATATAAGATACAAAAATTGTTAGGGACAACAAATAAAAAAAACAAACAAATATCTTGCCATTAGTAATGAACGACGTGACATATTTCTAACAAAAACGTTGAACAAAAACCTAATTAAATCTTCAAAATTTATGATTTTAATATGACTTCTTAATTTTATGACGAATTAAGAATTATGGGAGCTGGATCAAATAAATATGGATTTTTTTTATATTTTGCTAACTTATATTATCATCTTCAGAAACTTACTGTGATTTTTCGAAGATATTAACAGAAGTTTGCAAAATATCAATTTACTTTGATCCAGCTCCAATGATTATTTATCAATGGTGGATCAGTATCAACTACTTAATATGTCAAATTAGTGGTAAATGAAAAGTCTTTGTAATACCTGAACATGATTACAGGAGCTATCGAAACATTGTGATCTTTTGGAATAAAACCTTTTTACTCACTCTATTCCTGTAAATTTACAAGGATTTTAAGAATAAAGACATTTATATTTTTATCAATTTTAAGATAAAATGTTAAGATAAAATAACCTACTTTTTTCGTTCCCGTAAATTTATAGAATATTCTCTAATGAATTTTAGAGAATTTTAATATCAAACTTTCTTAATCCGAGGTCGTTCAAAACACTTGTAAATGCTTTCATTCTAATTTCCACCTGAATTCAAGATGATTCAGTATGATTTAAACCAAAAAATGCAGTGTGTACAAGTAAATGGACAAAAGCGACAGTATTTTTCGAATATATTGTCTGGATTGATGGATAACTGGTATGCTAGTGATATATAAGGCGATGCGATTGACGTAATCGCTCATTGACATCTGTAAATGAGGTACAATATTAAAACATCAGTGATGATGAATTCATGTTTGAACAGGATTGTTTGTGAAAAGGAATATCCATCGTTGAACAAGTAGTTTAAAAAAACTACTTGTTTTTTTACATAAAACTTTTCGACATTAACATTTTCCATTTTAAATTTCTATTTAATGTATGATAACTGAACTTAATATTTTTTATATCCTTGAACGGTTGTCGAGATTATAAACAACAATATCTTTCAAATCTCTGCCAGAAAATTGCTAGAGCAAAATTTATATTTTCAGATCCATGATTACGTGATACTGAATGCATCATAAGTAAAACATTTCAAAAACGGTTTAATTAATTTGAATAAATATGATTTTGATCCGTTTTTTAAATTATATAAATTTAATGTAATATTATTAAATTTTTATTATTTTGAATAATAAAATTAATATAATAATTAATTAATAAATAATTAATTAATTATTAATTAATTATTAATTAATTAATAATTAAATAATAATAATATTTTATTATTTTAAAATTAAAATCAAATGTTTGTAAAAATCGTACAACTGTCTCTGAATACAATTTATCCGTATGAGAAAAAATATTTAAAAACCTTAATTTTTTTAATCAAATACTTTTGTTCTTAATTTTAATTTGCGATATGTTTCAAATTTTATCATTTTTGTTGTCTGATAATAATTTATTTTTAATTAACTATGGAATTTATCCGCTACCAAATCATTTGGCAATGACAAATGTAATATTTTAATATAAGCCTTCATTTTTATATTTTTATATCATTTTGCGACAGAGTTGGTAACAATCTTTCGTCTTGAAACTTTCTGTAAACTCGTATTCATAAAATGAACATCTACTGATCCATTAAATATTCGCTTTTTTAATAATCGTTTGAACTGGCTGTTACTAAAATAAAAAGTTTAATTGATGTTCTGCTCATAATTTTTCAGATTGAAAAATGTAAATTAAATTATGTCACTCCCTTTAATGTAATCTGTATTTTAGGTTGGGTTTTATTGCAAGGCAGCTTTGCTTTTCCTTGAACAAAGTCTTCTGAAAATGCCTTGCGCATTTATTGTCATGAAAGTAAGTATAGAATTCATTTTTGCTGATCAAGTTTATTAATCAACAAGTTTGTTAATCGAGTTTATTATGGTAGAGCAAATATTTGTCGATCTCATTTAATCTGTTTGAATATTGCGAAACCTTGAGATTTCGCAATAATGATGCGAAACCTTAAGGTTCATTATGTAAATTTTTATCATTTTAGTTTCGAAAATGAAATTTCTCTTAAAATTGGTTTGACATTTAAAAAGATAAAATGCTAAATCAATTAGAATTTTTTCAAAAGTTTAAATTAGTTGTTATTTACGTTATCTCTATATTTCTTCATAATTTGTAGAATCTAATAAACCTAATCTGTATTCTCGAACATTTAGTTGAGAATAATTTGTCGAAACAATATTCGTTTAAAGCTAGATAGTATTAGTTTATTGAATTTGAACGCTGTGATGATGTAAAATCAATTTCTACTGTACAGTTTGTTCACGAATTGTCAAACAATTCGTGAACAAAGGGTAATCAAAAATTATTATGAGTATTATTAAATGTTCATGTTATATTTATTAAAATACAAATATATCAATATTATTTATATGTTTCATATCCTTTCAATTAATACGACAATTATAATTATTATTTCAAATGTTCACATCAATTTAATATTAAAATATTAAATTAATTTAATATAATTTTATAATTATTTTATTTTGATTTAATTAATCTGGCTAGAATGCAATAAATACCAAAATATTTTGCATAGACGGGTTCATTGTCAAAAAGTATGGTTATCTTTACCGAAAATATCGGGGAATCTTATTGATTTTGATTTGATTAATCTTGACTTGAATGCAATAAATACCAAAATATTTTACATAAATGGGTTCATTGTCAAATAGTAGGGATATCTTTCCCGAAAATATCAGCGAATCTTATTTATTTTTATTTAATTAATCTGAACTAGAATACAATAAATACCAAAATATTTTCATAACCGGGTTCATTGTCAAATATTGAGGATATCTTTCCCGAAAATATCAGGGAATCTTATTGCCAATCATAATTTTATAATGGTATTGACAAACCGTATTGTTTATTTTTAAAACCGTTGTGTCAAAACTGATTTTATTAAATTTTAATTTTTTCTGTATTTACTTTAGAATCCAATATGGGATGTTATATTCGACCTTTTGACATCATGTTCTCAAGATGAACTTGCTAAAGTTAGTTGATTGGCCGTGGCCTTTTTCTAATATTTTATGATTTAAGTCGTATTGTATGATTCTTTCATTGACGGCCACATTGGGAAATGCTCGATCTGCACAAACGAAGGCGTGGTTCGAACGGTTCGATAGTATTTTCCAGAGATGTGGAAATGCATTAAATTTTCTTTTCTGTGATGTAGAACGTAAGATAATTTTATCAATTAAAATTTGATATCTAAAATTATAAATTATTAATTGTGGCTTCATTAAAATAGTAAATCATTGTTTAATGTTGCCTTTTTATATCTCAATATTTAAATATAAGCAGAGTCAATGGGGCGCTGAAGAGGTTTAAGGGATGACTTTGAAGATAAGACGAGAAGGCTAAGACAGTAATTAATACGTGGGAAAAGAAGGGAGGAGATACAATATTTACATAAACTAAAAACTAGGAATCTCTGATGAGACGAATAAAATGAAGAAGAATATTTGAAGATCTAGTTTTATCACGAATGAAGGAATCGAAATGCAAGTTATTGTCGAAGTGAATACCTAGAAATACTAGTTTATCTACAGCAGGAATAACTGTGGTATAAAGATACATGGAAGGAGGAAATACATAAACGGAAGAGGGTAAAATCCATAACACTATAGATTTGGTAGGATTGAGGGACATGCACTAAGAAATTAGATGTTATGATATGTTATGGAAACAATTCTCGTCTTATGACGAGAATTATGTAAAGAATAATGTCTACTCTCCTACCGTAGCGGCAAATTAGGTGTATAACTCATCTGGAACTAATATGGATAAAATTTCCAACTTTTTTAGTACACTTCAACAAGAAACAACTCGATCGATTGAATTCTCGTCGATTGAGAATTAGTCAATTCTCACTCGTCTTATGGAGACGAGTGAGAATAAAGAAGTATATCATCAGCGTACTGCATAACTCTGAAGCAGAATTTATTAGTTATACAAGATAAATCTCCAATAAGAAACGCAAATAGAATAGGGCCAAGTACAGAACCCGATGATGATATTAAAAGTTAGTTTAGAGAATGAGAAGACGAGTGATAATAGAGTTTTATAATAAATACTAAACTCACAATCTTCAAATATATATTACAGTAACGAAGAAGAACATATCCTTCTTCGAAGGATATTTCCTTCCTCCATATGATGTAGTTTGTAGGATTCTGATTTTTCTTTTTGTTTGTTTTTGTTTTAAAATGTGTGTAAAATTTTAGTGTATGATTGTTTTGTTTCTCGGTATTTTCTTTTAAGTAGAAATGCGGGGCACATCAATGCATGTATTTTTGTATAAATGTTGGAAACACGGGGGAAAATTGCGGAACATTTTATTGTAATCCTGATGATGATAGCAGGAGCTATCGAAATATAGAATTTATATCAAATAAAAAATATTTTTTGAATTTTTATTTTAGAATTGAATTTTAACATTTTATCATTTTGAATTTTTGTTTAACATTCTTATCATCGACATTCAACCAAAGAAATCTCAATGCTATCCAAACTCAGTTAGAATAATACTCCATAATTTTGCATCCATGCAAGATGGTCCAGCAGAGCCATAAGTTTTTCGTGAAACTGCAATGATGTCAGTATGTGTTATATCCCGAAATAACATCACCATGTTCCATACCACCTTTGAGGGGCAAGTTTAGGAAACATTCTGAATTTATAGGAGTTTTCAGTTGGATGTAACTCTTTTAATTTGTCAATAACAACAATATCACTAAACGATATGACGTGTTTCCTTCTGATTTAAGTAATCCAGTTGCTTTTAGCTTGTCATTATGATAAGTCAAAAGTAGAAGGTTTACTATAATAAACCATCTTCAAGCTAAAATATGGTTTATTATATTTTGGATATATGTTGAGCAATTCCATTGTATGTATCTGTTAGTTCTTCGAAGGATATTTCCTTCCCCCATATAAAGTGAAACACATTTTTGTAATACTGATGATGATAGCAAGAGCTATCGAAATATAGAATTTATATCAAATAAAGGATATTTTCTTCTTCGTTGATGTACGTATTATCTATTATGATATTATCTAATATTATGATAATATTACATTATTATAATAGATAATAGAGTACTAAATATTTAAATTAATACATATGTTATGAATATTATTCAATCTTTTTTACAATATTACTATATTACACTATCTATTTACAAATACATAAATTCATTAATATCATGTATGAAAATCGGTTGTGATCTGGTAGATCACGGAGCCCGAAGTGGTCTTGTAGTTAGCAGACGCTGCACGCGCTATTATGAAGTTAATCATATCGTGGTAATTAGTGAGATTTCTACGAGCCAACATTTCCATAACGTTATTTGACTTGTCGTCAATATATTCCTATGTTGAAAATAAAAGAGGGATAAAGCCTCTGTGATTGACGCAGTAATTTGTTAATAATTGATTATTAATAATATAATGCTATTAAAAATATTATATTATTATACCTGTGCATTCATTGTTATAATTAAAATTTTGATAACTTCATTCTGCACATTGTTTCAGTCTTATTTATAAGCCAACAGCATACACTACATTTCAGTATTAGTGGATCTCATATTTCAACATTGGTGGGCATCATCAGCTACTCTACGTTTCACATTTCGGTCCTTTTAATGCTGGCTGATGATCATTCGACTCGTCTACTTTATTAGCATTTTGATTTAATGAAAGACTTTTGTCTTACATTTTGTAAATTTAATTGAAATCATTTTTGATTTTAAATTAAATCAGCGTTGGTAAGGAGAGGTGCATTCTAAGAGGATGCACCCGTTGGTAGAGAAAAAGGGGCATCCTTTATCCTTCTTAATTTTTGCTTGTCCTTTTAGTGTGTTTTATAAGTTGCATTATTTAAAAATGTCATGAATCACTTAACAAATAGCTGACAGGATATTACTGCGTATTTTATCAAAACATCTGAATCTTATTTTTCCATTAATTTTCTTAAAACGAATATGTATATTTTTAACATGTTTCCAAGCCATGTCTTACTTTATTAGGAGTTGAAATTCCAGTACGAAATCAGCATGATCGATTGTTGGAAGGAGCGTCGAATTTAGATGAAATGACGGTTTATCTAAATAATATGTTATTACTTCTCCAGTATTTGCTGTAAATTCATTTTTTTAATTTCCAATCATTTTAATGATTATTTTATTCCGATTAGCCATTCACCTGGAATACAGATAAAAATACCTGCCGATATAATGATGCATATTGTCCTTGGTGGATTAGATCCATTTGTGAAGGTATTTGTTAATTAATAATTTTATTGTAAATTTTTGTCAGTAAATTTCTTGAACCTTCTATTGATTATCTTGCCTTAATTGATTTTCGTCTATTTCTATCGAGGTGCTAATTGATTTTCATATTTATTACATGGTTGTTATAATTTCACAGGTTTGGCAGAAATATAAAAAGGCAATCGTCCTATTCAGTTTAATTTCGTGCTAGACAATTTGGGTAATTGCAAAATAATAAATTTAAAACAACATTTTAATTTGGACTGATCATGTATGACTACATGAAAATCTACATGTATGACTCATTAAGATTCGTTAATCTCTCAGACTTTTCACGATAGTAAGATGCTAATGTGTATTAATAAAACGCATTTATGTTATCGATTTATTGAAACATTTAAATGAATGGAATTGAACACATTATTCAATTCAATTTTAATTTATTTTTTTTGGAAAATTTAAATGCCGAATTAATAATTATTTTTTAACAATTATAAATTATTTCAATAATAATTGTTTCTTTTTTAATTAATTATTTTTTATAAATATATTTCAAGTTGTACTTTAACCTCTTATTTATGTAATTTAATAAATTAATAAATTAATTTATGTAATAAATTTTTATTTAATTTGATTTACTGAATTAATTACTTTGCTTGCAATGATCCTAATTCTCAATTTAAATTTATGGATTAGATAGCTTGTGTTCTAATGCCATCTTTTCCATTAAAAATTGCTCCAATAATAATTTTCTATATTTTGTTTCAGCACTTGCACTTGCATTTTGACATCCATCTTGATCTGTATTTAAATTTTTAAATTTCTAGGAACTATCAGGTATAGTTAAACGACAATAAAAAATATTTTGTTATTTCGCTAGAAACTACCAGCATCTTCAGAAAATTCGTGTTAATTTGAATGATATATGCACTTTTATAACAATTCAAAATTTTTTAATTTGATCTGGAAGAAATGTTTACAAATTTTAAAAACATTTTGTTAGAAATATATCCATCCTGATCTGTATTTAAATTTTTAAATTTCCAGGAACTATCAGATATAGTTGAACGACAAGGAAAATCATTTAAATGCTTCGCTAGTAACTACTTTTATTTTGATCTGGAAGAAATGTTAACAAATTTTAAAAACATTGTGTTAGAAATATATCCATCCTGATCGGTATTTGAATTTTTAAATTTCCAGGAACTATCAGGAATAGTTGAACGACAACAAAAATCATTTTGATATTTCGCTAGTAACTACTTTTATTTTGATCTGGAAGAAACGTTTACAGATTTTAAAAACATTTGTTAGAAATATATCCATCCTGATCTGTATTTAAATTTTTAAATTTCCAGGAACTATCAGGAATAGTTGAACGACAACAAAAATCATTTTGATATTTCGCTAGTAACTACTAGCATCTTCAGAAAATTAAAAAAATAATAAGTCATCTTCAGAAAATAAATTTGAATTTTATGAAAATGTAGTTAAAATTTTTAATATCCAGGAAGAGTCAAGTATTGTTGAACGACAAGAAAAATCATTTTAACGCTTTGCTAGTAACTACTAGCATCTTCAGAAAATTACTGAAGACTTTTTTCAATTTTTTTTTATTTTTTCTGAAGATGCTAATAGTTACTAGCGAAATATCAAAATAATTTTTGTTGTCGTTTAACTATACCTGATAGTTCCTGGAAATTATAAAATATAATTAAATATATTAGTTACGCTATTAAAAAGCATAAAAACGTTTTTACATATTAGTTGACAAATTGTCGTGAAAATCAAGTATTACTTCTTATATGGCCGTAATTAGATATGGAATTTAAATAAATTATTAAACACGTAATGTCCATGCTTTATAAGTTAAGAGCTTATAAATGACCATATTATTTTGCTTTTTAAAAATTTTTAGGATTACGCGATACTTCTATACTTCAATCTTATGAAATAATTGTCTAAAATCGATGACAAATAACTATATCAGAAATTTTTGTGCCAGTATTTCAACACTTAATGTCGTTAATCCATAAAGTCGCGGCAGAGCCAGTATTTCAAAACTTAATGTCGTTAATCCGGAAAGTCGCTGCAAATTACCATCGGATTTTATTTATTCGATAACTCGTGGTTTACAATTTAGACTAACCCTCTAAATTTAATTCCCCTTTCAAATGTGGAACTATATAACTAAAATGTTTTGATAAACGTCTCGTTGTACAGAAAATATCTAAATACAAATATTTAATATTTAAATATTAAACATTTAAAAATACAGTTTTGAATTTACAATAGCAATTCTTGCAGCATATCAAACCTTCCGAGTAAAATTCCAAAATTTATCATTCAATTACTTATGACCTAATGTTTCAGCTAAAACAGCGTAATAGAGTTATTGGTCAGCACTATTGGGCACTTGAGAGAGCTCTTCTTCAATTCACTGGTAATGTAATTAAGCGGTAAGTTTACATTTTTGCATTATTAAAAATAAATACAAATTAGTTAAGATTTGGACAACGATAGGTTGCCGACATTTATATTAATGTAAAAATTTAATGATCGCCTTTGTTGGTTTTCAAGCAATCAATGTTAGTTGTTGAATATCCTAATTTTGAATGTAATCGATTAATTCTGTTGTTCTAGCCGAACAAATCATAGTATTTGCCGTACTAAGAGTTTGAATTTCAATTTTTAATCTTTCAACGTAGTAATCAATTTGTACTATATACCGTGGACAGTAGATTTGTTGCTGACTATGTTACGGTATCACAATATAAAGGCCTTATTTATTCCTAATAATGTTTATCTAGTCATTTATTAAGGAAATCTATTATTGTGGATCTAGTTGTTTAATATAAAGTTTTAATTTTTAATAAATCTAAATTTAAAAATATGTAGAGCCTTTTTTGAAATAATTATATTTAAAATGCGTGACATTTTCTTTAGTTTTGGAACGCTGCTTTCACGTTCGTCAGATGAGTTTAACAAAACACTACTATTGCTACTAAAGACTGCATGTGACGATGAAGTAGATCAAATCGGACATATATTTTGTGTAATTCAAATCTGGATTACAGAATGTGGCATGCTTACCGGATTAGATCGATGCGGTTGTTTACATGATCTCGTCGATATTACTGTCAATAAAATTCGATTGTTCGAAAAGGTTATTCTTTGATTCATTGTAATTTTTAATGCTTTTTTGATTTTTAAGGATGTCTCATCTGACAACATGGGATTTATCAAAGGTAAAGGAATTTTAAATTCAAATTATAACTATATATTTTTTGAGATAAGAAGTAATATTAATAAAACAATTTAAGCAACAAAACTTATTTTTGATATCAGAAAGTTACAATTTACCAGTTATCCGCAAATTAGCCCTTGTATTGTCATCATTATTAGACTTAGAGCGGTATATGTGATTTTGTATAATCACGGGTTGTTCCATGCCTGCTTTCCGACGTTACTAAGGTTTTATCCTTGTTAATATTCAAACAGCCTTTGCTATTAATGTTGAGATCCTTGATCGTTAAGTTCGTTTACAATCTATGTACGAATAATGACCACGATTATATATATATATATATATATATATATATATATATATATATATATATATATATATATATATATATATATTGATATTGATATTTGCTTTAGTACTGCGTTCGTTGTCGGACTCATCCCTCCTGTGGTCGATAATATGAAAGGTGGTCATCGGATGAAAGTATGCATGCTTAACTTTTACTCTTTTTTCATTATATTTTGCATGTTTGCAGTTTTCGTTTAATTTGAAGGGGTCTTATATTCGAGGTAGAAGGTACGACGGAGACAAAGAGTTAAAAACGCATATATCTATTAAGGACCAGTCCGTAGCATTCCCAAATAGACTGTTGCAAGAAATATCTGCCTTAGAAGGCAGATATCAGAAGTTAGAAATGTACCCCTTTTATCATACGCTGGACTCAGCCATGTCGATGCTCCAGTTGTACTTCCGTTTTTAAGAATCGAAGCAAGATCCCTCTCCGAGGATTGGATGGGATCTGATCAAATATGAGTTCATCTGCTAAAATTGGAATGTCGAATGCTGATCAGCAAATCTCGTCGATAGTTCAGAAGAACAAATTGTTGACAACCATCCACATTAAGCTCAAACATCATTAATTAGTTCACGTAATCCACATTTCCTCTATCTTTTGGGTTATAAAGCTTCTTCAAATCGCTTTAGACTAACCCCCAACTCTACGCCGTGTGTCACAAACGTGCTTTTTGTATGATTCTCGAAATATCCATAATACGAGCCCAACTGCTTGACACATTCTTGAAATTTTTAGAACTCATCGATTTTTCTGACACATGCTCCAACGTTTGCATACCAGCAGTGAGTAGCTCAAGATGCAATCTTGCTCAATCTGTCAATAAGGGGCATTAATGCAGAGCGTAAGCAGCCGTGGCCAGAGGATCTCCTTGTGTGAATCTTTCGGCAGACAATAGATAAATATTACGACTGAGAATTGATGGTTGTCCGTACGTGTTATTTAATATCGTCGATAATACCGGACATATATATTTCATGTTTGTTAGAGTCATTTCTCTGTTAGCACAATTAAATGCATTTCTTGCATCTAATATTAGCACACAATTGCGTGAAATCAAAGCACGACCAACTATTATAATCACTACCTCACCTATTTCAATTGGTCTCACACTAGACATCTTGTTTAGTGTAATCAAACGGCATACTGTATTTGCCTGCAGAAGAATTGCCTGAATATATTCAGTCGATATTTTAATTGCGAATTCAATAGATTGTCGGCTAGTAGGTAAGAGCTATTACCAAATTAGGTAAGAAAATGTCTCCAACCATCAGGTCTTCTCCAGACGGACCTGCAGATCCGCGTATTCGTTCTGCTGCTGTTATAATTTTTTATGGTGTCAAATCATAAAATCATGAGGCATGATGTTCCACTATCCTTCCATTAATACGTCTGCTTCTGTCAGCAAAGGCTGACAGAAGCCGACGTGTTTATGGGATAAAGCTCCCTTAGCTTCTGAAGCACGGTAATACCATCAATTTCCGTTTCCAATGACAATATTTGACCACCAGACCGTTGTTTTAATAATCGTGATGATTTGCTTATTTTTCCAGATTTAATATGGTTGACAGCCTTCTTTATATTAGATGTGAGTTTATTTCCATCTTTTTTAGTCAACTTACCCGTCACTTTTGTAAAAATCGGGCCTATGACAGTAACGGGTTTCCTCCTCTCCAAAGTAGTAATCTCCGTTCTAGATTTTCCTAGTTAGGCTAACTTTCCTTGTCAGAATTCTCTGCAAAAGAATTTGACATAGCACGGTGGCCCCTTTTAAAGGATTATTTCGATCTGTTCTTGTTTTATTAAAGTCATCAAAACACGTTGTAATCAGACCAAAAATTCCTTGCTCGCACCACTCATCTTTAATTTAAAAAGATTTGGTCACCATTGGATTATTTCATAGTACACAATGTCAAATGAACATTTTTCCAAATTTATTTCTATCATGGATACTGGATCGTGTGATGCTCGTACGTTCGAGTGTTGAAACTTCGTTACAATTTAAAACTCGTTGTTGCCGTGATTGTTGGATGCCTGATCACATTGAGTTTTACGCAGACAGTTTGCAGCTGAGCAATTGAGGCATGGTTTATTCGCTCTCGCACACCCACACCTCCTGGATTTGGCAACCTGGCTATTGCACTTTCAACACTTTTATATCAAAGAGGGAATACCTCGTGGCATGACTGTTCGTTGGCCATACCCCTTTTAACCCGGGATGGCATTGCGGTGTGTAAATCTGTGTATGCTGTTATTGTGATCAGTTAATTGATACTTATTGCTTCTCACGAATTACTTATAGCCTTTGTGTACTTTATTGTATTTTATTGCAAGTAATAATATCTGCTATAGATTGTGATAGAATTAACCCTCGTACATAGTGGCCTGCTTTGCGAAATTTTAATTTTATAACTTTAAATTTTTTAATAAAATATTTTTTTAAAGAATTTATTTGATTATTGCAAAACGAAAGTTTTTGTTATTTTAATTAACTTCTCCGTTCTACTTTGGTTTAACTTAGGGTCTCATTTCAGACACCAAGCGTTTGCTTTTGCTAGCGCTACACTTAGCGAACATACATTTTTGCCATAGGAGGATGGATCGCTCATTGATGCGAGAATTGCTAGTCTCTATTATTATTTAATAAAATAATTTTATTTTTTTTTTTTTTTAAGAATAATAACTTTATTGAAAAAGAAAAGTAAATTTTACAGAAATTAGGTTCCCGTCGCGCATTCGCAGACATAGTGAAGAAGACATAATTAGACTTCGAGCACAGCTCGAAGTCTAATAAAATAATTATAATAAAATAATTTAATAAAATAATTATAATAAAATAATTTTAAAAAATAATAAATTTTTTTTGTTTTTTTTTAATAATGAACAATTTATTAAAAATAAACATATTAACTTAGGTTCCCGCAAATGGGCCTCAAATTGAAATTTACGATCCCAGACTGGGCAATATAATACAAAAAAGATACTCAATGTGAAACAGTAGTTAACTCGGCCATCCGAATAGTCGCAGAGATCTTTCTTTATGCGCTAAAGCATAATCGCCTTCGTATGTCAGAAATGCAGTTTGCGTAGGATTGTTTGCTTTTGATGGCAATATATCGTGCAGCTTTCCTTAATAAGAGATCCAATTCTCTCCCAATTCCAGTAGCAGTCGAAACAATGGCTGGTATGAAAATCCCATCCTCCACCAGTGAAACACGCTCGCCATATTTAGCCATCTTGCGATTTGGATGATAGTCGAATGTGGAACTGACAGTTTGGTGTGCATAGGATGGAGCTAAATGGTTGAAAACGCAAATGTCGACATAAGACCGCTCCATCCTACCATCTGAAAAATTCATACACACATTGTCCATTCTCGCAGATCTATCCCTCGTTGTGGTGCTAGATGCAAACACTATACCCTCATCTACTGATCGTAATTCCACTTCCCGATCCATGCGATCATGCGCCTCACTTAGTATCGAGCCGATCGTGTCGCGTATGGCGTTGTGTCTGATAATTGTTCCGCCGCCGACTCTACAAGAGAGTACATGTCTTAAGTTAAACACTTCTGAACATCGACAAATTCCCTTACTTTTAATTGGTATATTGTATCTTATCGCAAGTGCATCCAAAAACTGTTGCTTTTGTAAATAGAATCCAGACGGTTTCGAAGGAATAGATGTCAACCAAATTGAGGCATTCTTCTGTGCAGCATTCTGTATACTTCGAGCCATTTCTTCACTTGCATTTTCCAAAATTTGTTTCTTAAGTTGCTCGTATATATTCCGATTATTTTTCCGGTAACCATCACAAAGATCCTTTAGTATTTCCCCAATTTCAGAACTGTTACTATAAATAACGTTTGCATTCGCTATTAGGTGTGATTGTTTAAAAACCTCTTCTGCGTTGGCTGATGGATCTATTATGCCTAAACCTCCATCTCTGGCGGGTAGTTTAATAATATCTCGAAGCTCTAACGTTAACACTCCCAATCCCATAATGCTCGGTATCAACTTCAGGAAAATATCATCAGCTAAGCCTCTGAACCATGATGAACTTACTTTTGTAGTGCGCACCAGATGTGTCCGTTGAAACTGAATCGTTCGTGTTAGCAATATATAAGCAGCATATGATCCAAGTCTGCTAAATCACAAAGATGCTGTATCTGTACTCGCCAGGAGTTAATTGAACTCATGACTTGACACTCACGATATGCATCACATCCGATAAATCCTCCCAAGACCTTGATACCATTTTTAACCACTTTGACTCCTTCTTGCATAAGATATGTGGCTTCATTTGTCATAGTTTCGTTTTTGTTTAAAAAACAGCATTTTGAAGCATTTATGTGAAATCCGAAGCTTTTACAAATCACTTTCAATAGATCCTATACTTGAGACAACTCATGCGCACGGCCAATAAAAGTTGCATCATCTGCGTACCAAAGTTGGGTGAAACCAGGTATTTTTTGTTTAATCTCTCTAATTATCGGTAAAGGCGCCGCTGCAAATGCAGCCATAGCCAAGGGGTCTCCTTGTGTTACCACTTCTTCAGATAGAATTGTCTCCTCAGCAACAATTAGCAGTGATGGCTTCGAGTAAGTATTGATCAGGAGTGTCGTCATGGCAGGACAAATCGCGTTTATGTTTTTGAGCAACAAATCCCGATTGATACAATTGAAAGCGTTGTTGGCATCTACAGTTAATATGCAATATTCACTGTTACTTTCAAGTATATCTCTTGCATTATGAATAATAGTATCGGTCCCACATTTCTGACCAGCACACATTTGTACTGCCCCAGCTACCTCCATCAATGTTGGTTTAATATATTTTAGCTGTGCCCTGGCTACTATGCGTCTCATAACTTCCCCTATACCGATAGGGCGTATTCCAGGAGATTTGTCAAGAGGAACCAACCGACATGCTAGATATGCTTCCAAGCTGTTAGGATTTAATCTTTCGGTTGCAATTTTTATTACAAATATTGCGAGCACATTCGCCAATCTGTATGATTCTTGAACAAAACCTGTTAGTAGATATCTCCACATTTGCGCGTCCATACCGGATGGTCCTGCACTTCCATTTGATTTTTTAGCCGCTTTTATAATATCTTGTGGACTTAAATTCATGTAAATTACTTGATGATGTTGGATTACATGTTTCAGAGGTGTCAATAAAATATACTCTCCATCTGCATCCGTTGCTCGAAAATGTAATTCTTGAAGACGTGTGAGCACTGTTTTGCCGTCCAAAACACTATCAATCTCATGTATCCCGGATTTTTGTCCGCCTGATTTTAAAAGCCGAGCTGCTTCTCCAATTTTACTGTATTGCACCAATTTCTGAATGTCCATTAAAAATCCTTTTTTGATGGTTATTCTTACGATTAATTGATCTCTGCTTTTGAAGGAATCGAGCTTCTGAAATTAGTTGGTCATACTTTTTTCTTTCCACATTATTATACGTCGTTCTAAGGTTTTCCGACGATCACTAATTCGTCGCGAAGGAATTTGCTGCAGAATCAGCTGGCAATATACCGAAGAGAGGTGTGAGATGGAATCACATTCTTTAGAATTTTCGTTAAACGATTTGATGTGTGAAGTTAAGGTTGCAATAAAATCTTTAGTAGCGTTACATCTAGGCAGAATCATCAAGTTAAGAACCCAGTGAATAATTTCATAGAATGTTTCCATATACCAAGTTAAACGACGTATCGCATCCCGAGCAGTATGACCTGTCTGGTTCTCAACATTGTCACTAACTGCGTGAAGGTGATTTTCACTATCATGCACATTTATTATCGATTTTACTTGAATGTGCTGCTGATTACAACAGTTTGGTGCTGCGCAATTTGAGCAAGGAACTTTACTCTAGACACATTTGCACTTTTTGCACTTGGCCGCTTGCCCTTTGCAAGTACAACATCTTACAGTGTTGATTGGACGTCCTTTCGTCATACCCTTCGTTATTACTTATATCAATAATAATAACAATAATAACAATATTTAATATTTGATATTAAATCCTACGTCCAACCTTAAACCAACGTTTAACCTTAAATCAACGTCACAACCTTAAACAAGCGTGTTACGTTGAACCAGATTTGAACATTACGTCTAGATTTATTAAGAAATGCGATGTATAATTGCAAATCAAAAGATGATAAATAATTTTAAATGACAGTGAAATAATTTTAAATAATTTAATAGATACTTATTTTAAACATATTTAAACTATTTAAACATATTCTATATTTAATAGAATCCTTAAGCCCTATAGAATATGAATTTGTTCATTACTGTTTAAAAATAAATCTAAATTATATAAAGATATGAATTATATGTTTCGATATATTGATGATATTTGTGTATTTGACTCTAATAATTTTTATGTCATTAAAAAATATTAAAATATTAAAAAATATCTATAACGCCTATCTAACAGAAATTAAACCATCAAGTAAATATAAATATATGAATAAAATTGAATTAATAGAATCCTTAAATATTTTAATAAATCAAAATTATTTAAAAGTATGAACATCCATATTCAGACAAATTAAAGATTTTTCTATGGGAGGTAATAGTAGCCCAATTAAAAGTGACTTGTTTTTAAGCTTTATAGAATATGAATTTGTTCATAATTGTTTAAAAATAAATCTAAATTAAATAAATATTATATTAAATAAATATTATATTATATTAATTAATATTATATTCGGAGAAAGATATACATATATATGTTATAATAAATATAACGCATATCTAACAAAAATTAAACCATCAAGTAAATATAAATATATGGATAAAATATAAAATACATTGTCTGTTATTTATTAGTCGATTCATATCAGAGCAGTTCCTCCTGTCATAAACCACTTTCTGTTTATATGATAAAGTTGAATTCAACTTTATTGATAAAGTTGAATTATTAAAATCCTTATTTTTGCAAATCAAAATTATTTAAAAGTAGGGACATATATATTTATACAAATAAAAAGTGTTCCAAGCTCTATAGAATATGAATTTGTTCATAACTGTGTAAAAACTAAATCTAAACAATATAAATATATGAAATATATATTTCGATACATTAATGATTTATGTGTATTTAATTCTAATAATTTTTATTCACTAAATGATCAAATTTACCCATGTAGCCTTATTCTTAACAAAACCAATATTAATGATAAAGAAGGTGTATATCTAGATATGAACATGAAATTAACATCAATTAAAACTACTTTTAGTTTATATATGGTTTAAATTTAATTTAAAGTAATATTAATTTAATAATAATTAAAGTTTTTTTCCAAGTAATTTTTTCAATAATTTTATTAATTATTATTAATTTTTTATTTAAATAATAATTTATTAAATCATTATTTTTAATTATTAATTAAATAATTTGTACAAGAATATACATTTTAAAATATACATTTTAACCGCTATTGAGTTATAAATGTAGTCATATTTATTAACTCGTAAAGTTCTCAAAAAATTAGCGTATACAGTCTGAGTTTTAATATTTGAACAGACAATAATAAAGGAAGTGTAATAACAAGCAAAGTGTTCAATTTTAGTATTACTTTGTCCTTTCCGGATGATTGGTTTCGTTGATATGACATCATCTACATTAAGTTTAATTTCAATGTGTACAGATATAATTCAAATGGAGTGTAAGCACAGTGTTCATTTGTTCTGAAAGCTCAGTGTTCAATTTTAGTATTACTAGTTGAATCACTAGAAGTCATAAGTAAAAAATGAAAGTGTAGCTTCCAGAATTGATGTGATTGAGTTGCGATAATCATCAACTAATAAATTTGATATTTTAATGAAATTATATAATACTATTTTTATCCATGAAGTTTATGATTTTACAAGCTTTAACTATCAACTTTAGTGCTATCGTCACTTGTTGATGTGTATCAAGAATGCCTTCCAAGTACTTGTCAAGAGGTAAGCAATTTTTTGTTTTGGAGTATAATTTTTTTATCGCTATATTTTATATTTATAATTTTGTTTATCGCAAGAAATATATTCCTCCATTATTTATAATTAATGACTAATTATTATGACTTATATTATACTAATTATTATATGACTTATAAATCATATATTATGACTAATAATTATTAGTCATAATATATAATTTATGATATATAAATCATATATTCATAAAATATTATGAATATATATAGTTTAGATTATTTATTCAAATCAGCTCCGGGATCTTTTGACGGATACTTGTATATATTAATACTCGGATTTTAAGTCAAACCGGAAACACAAAGATATCGTTTTATTCAAGCTTTCGACCAACTAGTGGCCTTCTTCAGGAAAATAATATAGTATTTACTTTAGATCTCAACCACCTTAAAATAGTTGAGATCTAAAGTAAATACAATATTATTTTCCTGAAGAAGGCCACTAGTTGGTCGAAAGCTTGAATAAAACGATATCTTTGTGTTTCCGGTTTGACTTAAAATCCGAGTATATATATATATATATATATATATATATATATATATATATATATATATATATATATATATATATATATATATATATATATATATATATATATCCATTAGATTTGCGGAAAACTGACACTGTCCCGGATCATCCATTGAATGATACATTAGTAATAATTGTCGTAAGATAAAAAAAACAGGAAATTAAGACCAAGAGCAATTTCTTGTAAAGCTTTCGGGCTAACTGCCCTTCTTCAGTACATCTAAAAAAAATTACAGTTCTGATTAGCACAAAAAAAATATAGTAATGAAAATCAAATTGTTCAATGCAACTAACAGAGAGAAATATAAATAATTCAATTTCGGAACTCATATATTCACGGCAAGTGATATATGTGCTCGGCATTTAATTGTTGGTCTGCCATGAGTTGTCCGATCCAAAACATTTCCCTTTGTTTACGCTTAGCCGTGTCAGGAACATTTGCCTCAATAATTATCGTTTCCATCTTATGGTTTTCATTTTCTATGCAGTGTTTAGCTGCCCCGTCATTCTTCGCTCGTTTATACTTAATGTCGGATCTACGAGTCAAAGCTCGTACATTCATTTGTCCTCCTGTCTGTCCTATATATATCTTTGAACATTCATTGCACATGTTCATATATACTAGTCCTTTGCTCTTGCAATTATTGTGTCCGCGGACATTATATTTTAAGCATGTTACCGGACTTGTAAATGTTATTGTTGTGGCCATTTCAAAGCAGCACTTACATCGTCGATATTATATATATAATATCGACGAACAATATATAAATATTGTCAATATATATAGGACAATATATAAATATTGTCCTATATAATATATAGGACAATATTTATATTGTCCTATATAAATATTATATATATAATATTTTATGAATATATGATTTATATATCATAAATTATATATTATGACTAATAACTACTGTTAATTTAACTACTCAAAACTACTGTTAATTTATATCTTAAAGATGACATGTTTAAATTCACATTTAAACTAGGGTACTATAAACATAAAATTAAACAGAAAATAGTAAATTCATTGACCGTAAATAAATTTTCGGAATATAAATACGTACGATTTTAGTAAGCTTTATACAAATCTAGATTTAGCAGATATTAAAGAAGCATTAGTAAAATTAATTAATCTTATATTCGGAAAAGATATACATATATATGTTATAATAATTATAACGCCTATCTAACAAAAATTAAACTATCAAGTAAATATAAATATATGGATAAAATTGAATTAATAGAATCCTTCAATATTTTGATAAATCAAAATTATTTAAAGGTAGGGACATCTATATCTTGACAATTAAAGGTGTTCCAATGGGTCGTAATATTAGCCAAATTATAGCTGATTTAAATTTAGCTTTATAGAATATGAATGTGTTCATAACTGTTTAAAAATAAATCTAAATTAAATAAATATTATATTAAATAAATATTATATTATATTAATTAATAATATATTCGGAGAAAGATATACATATATATGTTATAATAACTATAACGCATATCTAACAAAAATTAAACCATCAAGTAAATATAAATATATGGATAAAATATAAAATACATTGTCTGTTATTTATTAGTCGATTCATAACAAAGCAGTTCCTCCTGTCATAAACCACTTTCTGTTTATATGATAAAGTTGAATTCAACTTTATTGATAAAGTTGAATTATTAAAATCCTTATTTTTGCAAATCAAAATTATTTAAAAGTAGGGACATATATATTTATACAAATAAAAAGTGTTCCAAGCTCTATAGAATATGAATTTGTTCATAACTGTGTAAAAACTAAATCTAAACAATATAAATATATGAAATATATGTTTCGATACATTGATGATATATGTGTATTTAATTCTAATAATTTTTATTTAATTAGTGAGCACATTTATCCAGAAAGCCTTATTCTTAACAAAACCAATATTAATGATAAAGAAGGTGTATATCTAGATATGAACATTAAATTAACATTAACTAAAACTACTATTAATTTATATCGTAAAGATGTCATATTGAAATTTACAAGAAACATATTTTTGCATGAGCATTCATGCATACCATATAATATTAAATATAATACATTAAATAATGAAATTTTAATAATTGCAACAATTTGTAATGATATTTTAATCGTTAAAAGTTTTTTATTTTGTCACTTATAGCTCAATTTTATTCAGTGTGTCTTTATAATCATATAATTGCGTTATTTTTTGAGTTAGTGGCTATACATGAATGTATCTTATACATACTTTGTTGAGAATGTTCGGATAATACAGAAGTTATTTTATAGAAAGAATAATAAAAATTATATTTGGATTTTGTTTTTATTAAGATTGTTTAATATAAACATTTTTTATTTTTTTTATTCTAATCGTTAAAAGTTTTTTATTTTGTCACTTATAGCTCAATTTTATTCAGTGTCTTTTTAATCATATAATTGCGTTATTTATTGAGCTAGTGGCTATACATGAATGTATCTTATACATACTTTGTTGAGAATGTTCGGATTATACACTACGCGTATTCTATAACGTCTTAACTTTATAACTCTATAGATTTTAGTTAACTCTATAACCGAAGTAATAACGTAATGTTAAACCTTTTGATTTGCAGCTCATTTAAATTTTGGAATTTGGTACCAAAAATACGAAATTTAATTATCAAATTAAAATTAGAATGAAAATTTATCAACAAAAAGTTGATAAAGTTGAATATGTTAGCGATGATACTATTTGCAATAATTCAAATTTGGTATTTATCTTGTAATTTAAAACTTTAAGGCAGTGTTATAAACAAACCTCAAACTGTAATTGAAAAAATGTATATTTCTAAAAGGAAATTTTATTTTTAAAAGCTTATTAATTTATAACATTTCACTGATAGGGAAACTCATCTGTTATACATTTCAAATGATAAATTTTTAACTTGTTATTTAAAATTCATATTAGCGATTATCAAAATATCAAACAAAAACCTCTCTTTTATAATCTATAACTCTTTATATACTTCGTAACCTTTCAATACTTTTATATTCAAGAATATGAAAGTATTCTTATATTTAAGAATACTATTAAGATATCAAATGTTTTCATATGCGAATGTATTTAAAAGTGTATTCTATATTTAATCATTATTTCTAATGATTAATAAGGACCATTTCTGTAAATGATAAAACCACTTTGAATTTTCCATTTAGAAAATCAGGTCATTGTGTTTCGATGTTCTGCAATCACGTCCACCTCAAAGTGAAATATTTAAGGATTGCTTGTTATTAGCTGAAAAAATTTCAGTTTTTCTCGGTAATGATGAGTCTTGTTCTCTAGAAGCTATTCTTAGTCTAAGACGCATGATTGGACAGTCCCCAAAATTAAATAAAAATTCAATATTGATGTTTCGGACATTACAGCCGATTTTGCCCATAGCAAAAGAATTAGCTCCTAAACAAAACAAAACGTCAAACGCATTCTGCAAAACCAATCTTTTTTCAGCTTACAATCAGACAAACACGTTAGGTAATCTTTTAAATTTAAAATTAATGATTTTAATATTGTATTATTTCATAATTTTACATTTGAACGATTCTAATTTTCAGATTCTAATTTTAGATATTTAACATTGTATTTTTGATATCAAAAATCGTTTGCTGTCAACTTATTCAACGACTTAATGATAATTGAATTATTTATAATTATCGTTACATAAATGTTTAATTAGACATTTTCAACAGTTAATCGAGAATCAAGTTCAAGTAAAAATATTAACATTTTATAATAAATTCAGATTTAACAGATTTTATTGCAGCCATTAAATCAACTTATTAAGACATTAGAAACTAAATCGTTTAACTATTAAATTCGCGTTTAATCAATTTAAAGGCTTAAGATAAATTAATAAATTGATTTAAATTAAATTTAAGAAATTAAATTTTAAAAGAGAAATTTCTTTAAAGAATTTAGAGAAATTTGTTTGTATCGTTTCTCAACCATTTTGTTCATTTGAATAATAATTATTCTAGTAGTTTATTATCTTGAACTACTGGACAACTTATCTTAAGAATTATTTTAGTAATTGTCCGTAATGTTGTGCTGTCATTGATTTACTTCATTGGATGATTTTTTAAATTACTTACCCTCTGCTACTTAGTAATTATCAAAATTTTACAAACAAAATACTTTTACTGCAATCCATAATAAGGAACGACTAAAACTGGCATAATTTGATTTAATATTTTCAACATCGATTCAAAAATTCATCGATTTCAACATCGATTCATTGCAGTTCCATTCATTGAACCGCATTTGAAACATGGTGACTAATAAGTGCATCGAGAAAGATAGGCCCACAAATTAAATAGAATATGTGTATATCAACAATTCATGTGATGTGCTTCATCACGAGCATTACCAACGTTTGGCTTGAATACTTCCCGACAGACTACAGAGCTTTGAATTTATTTGCTAATTTTGTAAATTTGAGGCCCCGATACACGACTTTTAAAATTGTGTTTAATCATTTATTATTAGATTATTTATTTACACAATTTATTGTGTTTAAGACTTTTATTTTAATTTTTCAAAATTGGTGACCCTTATATTGATTTAATATAAATCTCAATATATATATTCTTATCGAATAAAATTAGATTTTTGTTCAATATCTCAATATAAAGATGGGATGCCGCCTTTTGAAAAGTGATTTCATCGGCGTTTTAGAGTGAATATCGATCTAGCGTTTTCATGTAACTAATTTCCATCGAAATGTGTCTCAAATACAACAATGCGATTGGTTTCATTTTCTGTTTTTGTGAAATGAATTTATTTTGTATTTTTCTCGTTTAGATGCCATTATACGGGATTCAATAAAGAAGTTAAATGGAAATTTGGAAAAGCCAGAAGATCAGGACTCTGAGACAAGGTCATCATCCTCATCGCTCGATGGAAATGAAAATTCAGACGACATTGAAGAACTGCTATACGATGAATTTCATTCCGACGATGGCGATAAAGATGATGACGAAGATTATAACGCAGAAACAGATATTCTGTTTTACCAAGACGGGGAAGCAGATGATCATCTATTAGACATCTCATGTAACAAGATTGAAGAGCAAAACAGCTCCAAGGACAACCAAAATTCCTCAGAAATCAAGCAAACATCATCAACACCTTCAGATGCGCAACCATCATGTGTCATTACAAGTGATAACGTAGTAATACACGATGTCATTGTGACTAATAATGAGTCACCATTAACAATAGAAGATAATGAAAATTCACTAGATAATCAAAACAAGGTTAATATAATGCATTAAATATAGAAGTTTTAATTCAAAATCATTTTATATCATTATAATAAAATAATCGAATGGGGAAATTGTTTCTAAAATGTATTTTATATATTTTTTAATACTTATTGGATTAAACTCTCCTTTAACTTTAACAAGTGTTTATGTTCGGTATTTTTTCTTCAATAAAATAAAATGATATAGCATTTAAATTCAAATTTTGTATTTGAAAGAAACAGTTTATAATAAACTGTTTCCATTCACCAACCATTTCATATACCAACAGCTAATAATATAATAATACAGATTTTATAATTTAATTTTATTAGATTGTATTATTATATTTCGCTAGTTCCTAATTCCCTCCTTAAAATATATTTGAAAACTAATTAAAAAAAATCAAATTAATATATAATTTTAATAAAATAGTGTTTAATTAATATATAGTCTGAATTTTTTAATATAAAATTTAAATTTTTATATAAGACTTATAGAGTTTTATCTGACGACATTATTATTTCAATGCACAATTGACTGTGTTACTGCGATCCATAAATTTGCCATGTCATAACTTGGGATAATGTTTATGCAAGTAATGAGTTAAAAATGTTTAAAGTGCCCGCGTTTAAAATTTGTTTTCTGTTTACTGATGTTCATACACTAAAACTATCAAATTGATATGATAATAATTATTAATTGACATAATAATTATTAATTAATAATAATTAATTATTACAATTTAAATGATTTTTTATATCATTTTACTTTATTGTAGAAAAATACTAAACATAAATACTTGTTAATCATTTTTCACTCATCAGCCATTTCATATACCAACAGCTTAGATGATTGTAATTACATAATAATTATTAATTAATAATAATTAATTATTATTACAATTTAAATGATTCATTGATGAATTAGTAATGACACCTATCTAATAAACGAATATGTTGACACAAAAGTGTAAAAATGTGTGGATAAAAACGTAATAATGCGATCAACAGCGATTAAGACCAATATTAAATCTATTTTAAATCATACGCTTAGAATGTTTTACTTGTGCCTTCAATGTCTGCTATGTTTTTTATTTTTTTTATTTAAACATTTATTGAATATACCAAATGTTGAGTAGAAAATGTTGAATACGCTTAGCATGTGGGTGACAGGCGATTGCTCGTCTCTTTCAATCGATAAATTGAAAGAAAATAATTTAGATATAAATGATATTAATTGCATATTTAAAAAAATAAATTATTTTATTTTATTAGTGCAATTTTTCATTCTTTTTTAATTGTTTATAAAATTAAATTTCATTAAATATAAAAGTTTTAATTCTTAGTTTACAATTTCGCTAGCTAATGATGCATCATCGAAAAGAAAATAATTTTATGATAATCTGTTGATTCTTTGATAGAGCCGTCTGTATCACTCTCGTTCTGAGATATTCATAGAATAAGTTAGCGATACACAAGATACCTAGCGCTGGCATTTGCCGGTGCTTTTGTGCTAATGGCTCTATTTGGTGAAGCGGTAGTGCTGGTTCAGTACTCAATGATGATGTCACTAGAGGTTTTTGTAGTGCATCATTCATATGATTCTTTGATAGAGCCGTTTGCTAGTCCTACTCTGCATTCAGCAGTGGGAAGGAACTGGCACTGAAGAGTCATAGTGATGACGAAACGGCATCTAGCAGTGTTTTTCGTTGTTCTTCCGCGTCTGGCTAAAATGACTAGCAAATATTCACGCGGATTAATATCACTCTTGTTCTGAGATTTTCATAAAATAAGTTAGCGATACACAAGATACCTAGCGCTGGCATTTGCCGGTGCTTTTGCGCTAATGGTCCTACTTTGTGAAGCGGTAGTGCTGGTTCAGTACTCATTGATGATGTCACTAGAGGTTTTCTAGTGCATCATTCATATGATTCTTTGATAGAGTCATCTGCTAGTCCTGCTCTGCATTCAGTAGTGGGAAGGAACTGGTACTGAAGAGTCATAGTGATGACGAAACGGCATCTATCAGAGTTTTTCGTTGTTCTTCCGCATCTGGCTAAAATGACTAGCAAATATTCACGCGGATTTGTATCACTCTCGTTCTGAGATTTTCATAAAATAAGTTAGCGATACACAAGATACCTAGCGCTGGCATTTGCCTGTGCTTTTGCGCTAATGGTCCTACTTGGTGACGCGGTAGTGCTGGTTCAGTACTCATTGATGATGTCACTAGAGGTTTTCTAGTGCATCATTCATATGATTATTTGATAGAGTCATCTGCTAGTCCTGCTCTGCATTCAGCAGTGGGAAAGAACTGCCTCTGAAAAGCCATAGTGATGACGAAACGGCATCTATCAGTGTTTTTCGTTGTTCTTCCGCGTCTGGCTAAAATGACTAGCAAATATTCACGCGGATTTGTATCACTCTCGTTCTGAGATTTTCATAAAATAAGTTAGCGATACACAAGATACCTAGCGCTGGCATTTGCCGGTGCTTTTGCGCTAATGGTCCTATTTGGTGAAGCGGTAGTGCTGGTTCAGTACTCAATGATGATGTCACTAGAGGTTTTCTAGTGCATCATTCGTATGATTCTTTGATAGAGCCGTTTGCTAGTCCTACTCTCCATTTAGCAATGGGGAAAAACTGGCACTGAAGACTCAGTGATGACGAAACAGCATCTAGCAGTGTTTTTCGTTGTTCTTCCGCGTCTGGCTAAAATGACTAGCAAATATTCACGCGGATTAATATCACTCTTGTTCTGAGATTTTCATAAAATAAGTTAGCGATACACAAGATACCTAGCGCTGGCATTTGCCGGTGCTTTTGCGCTAACGGTCCTATTTGGTGAAGCGGTAGTGCTGGTTCAGTACTCAATGACGATGTCACTAGAGGTTTTCTAGTGCATCATTCATATGATTCTTTGACAGAGTCATCTGCTAGTCCTGCTCTGCATTCAGCAGTGGGAAGGAACTGGCACTGAAGAGTCATAGTGATGACGAAACGGCATCTAGCAGTGTTTTTCGTTGTTCTTCCGCGTTTGGCTTATATGATTGACAAAATTCACGCGGATTTGTATCACTTTCGTTTTGAGATATTCATAAAATAAGTTAGCGATACACAAGATACCTAGCGCTGGCATTTGCCGGTGCTTTTGTGCTAATGGCTCTATTTGGTGAAGCGGTAGTGCTGGTTCAGTACTCAATGATGATGTCACTAGAGGTTTTCTAGTGCATCATTCATATGATTCTTTGATAGAGTCATCTGCTAGTCCTGCTCTGCATTCAGCAGTGGGAAGGAACTGGCACTGAAGAGTCATAGTGATGACAAAACGGCATCTAGCAGTGTTTTTCGTTGTTCTTCCGCGTCTGGCTAAAATGACTAGCAAATATTCACGCGGATTTGTATCACTCCCGTTTTGAGATATATAAATTGATGCGTTTTAATATTATTATTGTAACTTATTTTTTTCAAACAAGTGAATTAATTTGTAGATCTGATAAAGTTAAATACAAAATTTATCCCCAATAAATTTCCGCGACTAAATTAAATATTTTCAAGACTAAATTAAAAGAAAAAATATTCAAATTTAAATATACTTTTTAATCATTGTTGGTCTTGTGCCATTGGTGTTAATACATCACACCGTGTGATGTTGTGATGGAAATGAAAACTGATCAAATGAAAACTGTTTCGCCATAATTTTAAATCATCTGTGCGGGATTGACTGATAGATAAATCAAAAGGACCGAAACACGAAATGTAGGCGTGGGCTCACTGTTGATGAGGTCCACCTACGCTGATTGTAGTGTACAGTGCTGCATCTAGGATTAAAGAATTCACACGAGGATAATTGATGAAGCCGACCAAATGATAAACCAAAATGTATATAATGTTTAGAATTTTAGAGGTTAAAAATTTAATTTTATCAAAATTTAATATTGGACAATCAGCAAATCGAATCAAGAAAATTTGATAATTACAGAACTTAATTAACTTAATAAATTATATACCTTAGAAAATAAGTTTACAAGTAATATATACCATAAAATATATGCTTTCAATAGTCAATTATTAAAGTCAACAGCAAATTGAATTTCGGAATTGAATTCAATTCCAAAATTCAATTTTCAGAATATTTTCAGGACTAAATTGAAATAACAAATATTTACATTAATAGTTTTTATTGATCTTGTACCATCAAGAGACCTGTGACTATTGACAATTCTATTATTGCATGTAACGTTTGTGAAACCGCATCAAACATCATATACTGACAAATATATCAAACAAATATAATATCATATCAAACAAATATAATACTGACTAGAATTTAGAGGTATAAAATTTAATTTTATCAAAATTTAATATTGGACTTTCAGCAAATTAAATCAAGAAAGTTTGATAATTAGAGAACTTAGCTTACAATTTGCCAATTATTAAAATCAAAAAAAATCAATTTCGGTAAATTTTACATTAAATTAAAATTTAATTTTTAATTTTAATGTAAATAAGAAATAATAATCGAATGGTAATTGTATGTTCATTATATTTATTTGTTATAATTAGAGGAAAATATTTTATTTTCAATTAGAAAAATAAATTGATTTGATTATTATCACCTTCCTTTGTACGCTGATTTCGTAGATTTTACAAAGGCATTCGATTGCATTGGCAGAGACTTGCTTCTCCAATAATTAATAGTCTTAAGCCTAAAGGCTATAGCATACATGTACTACATCAGGTTATCTCTCGTCACATTGTCCGAGTCTTTGGTGGAATTAAATATTCAGATTACTTTCAACAAATTAAGGGCGTTCCTCGGGGTGACACTCTTAGCCCACTTTGGTTCAGTCTATTTGATATAATCTGCCAGCATGTATAAGTGAATCTAACTTTTCTTTTCTTTTATATGCAGATGATATGGTTATATATTCGTAAAAATAGGCGATGTGATATCAGGATTGCTTAGGCTCAAACTGAATTGGATGGCGAATGGCTTGCAGATTAATCTAGCAAAAACAAAAGTGTTTAAATTTAATGGGGATTTTAGGTTATTACAAAATGATGTTTTTAACTATGGCGGTATTAATTTGCAAATGTGTACGCAATTCTGCTATCTTGGCTTTAATCTGTCATCTAAGTGGAGTTTTACTAATCATTTTGATATAATTTTGTGTAAGGTTGCTTCTAGTATGAGTATGATCAATCTTTTACGTTCAACAAACTATCCTACAGCCATGAAATATTTTCAAATGATGTTTCTTCCACGGGTTACATATGGGTTATCGGCTATTTGGCGAGATTTGTCTATTTAGAATTTTGAGCAATTACGTTCAACAAACTATCCTACAGCCATGAAATAATTTCAAATGATGTTTCTTCAACGAGTTACATATGGGTTATCGGCTATTTGGCGAGATTTGTCTATTTAGAATTTTGAGCAATTACGTTCAACAAACTATCCTACAGCCATGAAATAATTTCAAATGATGTTTCTTCCACGGGTTACATATGGGTTATCGGCTATTTGACGAGATTTGTCTATTCAGAATTTTGAGCAAATACGTTCAACGAACTATCCTACAGCCATGAAATAATCTCAAATGATGTTTCTTCCACGGGTTACATATGGGTTATCGGCTATTTGGCGAGATTTGTCTATTCAGAATTTTGAGCAAATACGTTCAACGAACTATCCTACAGCCATGAAATAATCTCAAATGATGTTTCTTCCACGGGTTACATATGGGTTATCGGCTATTTGGCGAGATTTGTCTATTCAGAATTTTAAGCAGATTGATAGAATAAAATGGAATTTCCTTAAATTCTTCTTTTGCTTGTCCCGCAAGGTTTCGTCTCGAAATTAGCTTATGCGACAAAAGCTTGCTAAATCCCGCTGCAACCAGATAAGTAGTTGGGAATGGGAGCATGTACATGTGTAGCTTCGATCGAAGAATGGGGTAATGTTCCATAATATCGTGGCAGAACCAGGCTCGTCGACCAAGCTTAGAAAATTTGTTTCGCATTAACACTTCATGCTGAAGATTGACCACCTCGTCCTGAACTTTAATTGTTTGTTCATGTGGTATGCAGTCATATGGATTTACGAACCAATCTGGTATTTCCATGGCTTATAGGTTATTATGTTTGATGCGATATCAAGCATAGAAAAATTGACAAATATCTTTCGCACCAAATTTTGCTTATGCAAAGTTAGTTTAGATATGAATGCGCAGATAGTTTCCTTTGACGATATTAGATCGACACATTTACCTTGGAGTTTCTCAACAGAAATGTTGAGCTTTTCGAATATATCACTCATAAAGTAAATGTCCTTTTTGGCTTTACACAATTCACTTCCCAATTTGTAATGTGCAAATAATGATGTTATAGAATCCCAAAGTTTGACAATTCTGAGTAAACAATTCCCTCTTGAAAGCCATCGGACTTCGGTATGAAACAGTAATTGATTGTATGACTCTTCGTTGTCGTTACATAATTCCTTGAAAAGACGCTCACATAGTGCATTCGACTTTATGTGGTTGATCGTTTGTATTACCGTATCCATCGACTAATGTAGTCGCTCGTTCAGTATTTTTTTGCTGCCAGATGATGTCGATGAGTAATGCAATGTATCCATATAACCAACGGTACAACGCGTTTTAAATGGGCGATAAAACCATAATGCCGTCCAATCATTGCTAGAGCTCCATGCGTCGAACATGCGACTATATTCGAGAGTGGGATATCAGTTTCGGACAAATAATCCCTCACCATCTTGAAGGGCGTCTCGTCTTTACAATCGATCGTACCTGATCGTGTAAAAAGAAATTCTTCCAAACAGTCATTTTTATCAAGAAATCGTACATACACCATTAATATAGCTTGACTATTCTGGAATGTTGACTCATCAAGCTGGAGAGAAAATAGTCTAGTTACAAGTTTTTGAACTAACCGCTTCCATATCCCCGCTGATCTCATCAATTCTTCTAGAAATTGGAAGTACTGAGCGATATAGACTTGAGAATCGAAGTGGAGTCCAGATTAGTTATTTCTGCAATCACCTTATTAATCGCAGGAGCGATCACATTTTCTCCAATTGTATGGAACAATTCCGACATGCTAATTGTTTCTGCTATTTCGTAAGAAACAATCAACCCCGTATCGGTTTTACGTCGAGCTGATAAAAATAATTTATCCAGAGTGCCGCGGGATAAAAATGCGTCGCGTTTTGCTTTGAAGTAATCCATGGTCTTCATGGACTCCTCCGGATGTTTCATCTGTAAATGCTTCCTTAGTTTTGATGGGCTTAGGCTTTTAGTTCGATAAAGTGGCGTGACATATCAGGCACATTGGATGTGTTGCATTGACTGGAGATGGAATGAATCCAAATTCCAAATAGTCTACAGAATATTGCCGACATTTTCTTTCTGTGCATTCCATTTCTTGTTATTTTCGTCTAAAAGTGTTTGAATCAGTACAATTATAGACATACAAACAATAATTGAGATATAGAACAGAACTTAAAATATAATAGTTTTGTGTGGGTACAATCGATTTTGTGTGTACAAACACGAAATCTACTTGTGAACGGTCCTCGTTTACTTAATTTTTGTTATCTATTCTGTTTGAGTCATACTTAACAGTGGACCTAATTCGACTAGGTGTGCGCCCGTCGAAAACTGCGTGGGCCCCAGAAAACTCTGTGTCCCCACCCAACTCTTACAAAATTGTCTGTAGACCCCTGCACATTTCAGGGCCCACCAGAGGGACACAGGGATCCCGTTGACAAACCCTGTGCTAGAACATTCTTAAAGGGAATTTAATAAACCAAATGTATAAATATTTGTTTGATATGTTCGCACCTGGTTCATAAAGTTTACATTGAATACCGCCATCTCTGATCCATTTGTTACATATTACGCATATTGTAATTAATGATAATTATATACATTATATTGAAATATAATTAAAGTATTGAAATATCAGATTCTAAATGCAGACAAACTATGTGCTTACAAGCCCACAAAAGCGAAATAGATTAAAAAAATACTCTTTTAGTAGAATCGATTTTAGTTGCTTTTTGAAAAACTGGAGTGAGGATAATGATCGCAGATGATCAGGTAGGGAATTCCAAAGGAGAGATCAGCGATATGTAGGGATCACCGGCCGAAGTTGGTTGAGTGAAAAGGTACGTGTAGCAGGAGAGAAGCACAGGAACGTAGGTGAGTAGAAAGAGAGCAAAATTCATTTAGAGTTTGTAGATAGAGATAAGAAAAAGAATTTCAATAGAGAAGACGATATGTTAGACAAAGCAGACGAAAACGAATACCATGTTCAATACTTAGCCATCCAAGCTTTGATAAATAGGAGGAGATTTGATCGTATTTACTAAGTCGAAAAAGGATGCACACAGCAGTGTTAACAAGGCGCTTAAGAGGTTTATGGGATGACTTTGAAGAGAAGACGAGAAGGCTAAGATAGTAATCAATACGTGGGAAAAGAAGGGAGAAGATAAGAGATTTACAAGAACTAAAATCTAGAGAATTTCTGATGAGACGAATATCACGGAGAAGAATATTTGAAGACCTAGTTTTATCACGAATGAAGGGATCGAGATGCAGGTTATTGTCAAAGTGAATACCTAGAAATACTAGTGTAACTACAGCATTATTTGATTAATTTTAACATTTTTGTAATTTAAATTAGCTTTGCTATTTCACAAACTGGCTCCTGTTTATGGAATTAATAGCTTATCTTTTGCTAATTTAGTAAATATTCTTCGAAGTATTATATCTAAATTTTCGAGTTTTAAAGAAGTCGAAGATATATTCTTTAAGTTCTTAAGTTATTTCTGCATCATAGCTTGCATAGTTCAATTCACCAAGTACTAATTTTTTACTTTATCTTTAAATATAATATTTAGTACAGAATGTATATTAGTATATACATAATATAATATATATAATATAATTATAATATATCCCTAATATATTAGAGATAAGAAAAAAAATGAGAAATATTAGAGATGATGAACAACTTTTATCAAAGTTGTTATTTGCTTATACTAGCAGAAGCTGTTGAAACTTAATCATATTATATTATTTGATAATCATTAATTATTTATTTAATTATTACTAAGCTAATAATTTTATTATTTGCCTTTTATTGTTTCTTAGCTAATGCTATTTAAACAACTCTTTAAACAACTTTTTCATTTAGAATAATGGTCCCAGCCTTGACGAAATAATGGATTACTTTGATCCCAATTGAATTTTTAAAATTACATTTGTATTTGTTCAAAATATACAGATTTAAAATTTTTGTTAAAACAGATTTTTGTTTATTCACGAATATTGATGATGGATATATATAACAAGTAGATCTGTTATATGTCAAGTGGATGTATACATGTCAATCTGTTATATATCAAGTGGATCTTACAGTCACGATGTTTGCTCTTTCAAATATTCGACTAGCTTTGATTATTAAACATTTAATTCATTCATGTCATGACGCAAGTCATTTTAAGTTAAAGTTATGAAATAAATGAATGGTGAATGCAAGCAAATATAAGTGTGTGATCGTTTATCCCAGTCTCAATCATATATTTCTTATATCCCTTCGGATTAAATATTATTTGCTGAGTAAAATCAGATTTTCAATGATAGAATTTCAGTGTGGGATGTTGTTATGTAAAAGAAAAGTGTTTGACGGTTAATTCAATAATGACAGTATTAACGAATGTGACCTTATATACATGTCGGTTTTAAATAAATTCAATTTAAATCAAGGACCTAATTAAATACAAATACATTTATATTAGTCTGATTGTGTAATTATTACGACAATGAGAAACGACAAAAATTTTTAAAATCGATGCATTTTTTTTTATTATAAGACTCTATAAACCTGCTAAAAATTCAGAAAGATGGAAAAGAGACAACATATTGAAATAAAGTGTAAAAAATCAAGTACTCTCGATGCGAGACTTTTGGTCTTTTTAATAAAGCAGGTAAATCAAGAAGAGGATCAAGATCATTCAAATATGAGTAAATGTGGAGTAAATCTGTTTTAATATTCAAATACATGATGTTTAGATGTATTCAGTGAGACAATAAAGATTAAATTCAATGAATCTACCAACATTTATTGGTAGGTTAACTAAAACTTACCAATACATCTTTTAATACAGCTTTATCTACTGAAAACCTTTCATCATCAAGAATTAGATGCAACACGTTGAACTTAAGTGTAAAAGCCCTATGCGATAATAATAAAATAATTAAATGTTTATAATTCTTAATTATAAATTGCGTCAATCTGTTAAAAATTCTTAATTTAAGTGGGTAATCGAAATTTATAATTACAAAATATAAATGTTTCATGGACGCTTGTGCCATTCATACATGAACTTAGTCAATGTTTTGAGTAAATCAAATATAATGTTGAATACCGATTGAATGCTAAAATTAATGGGAGTAAAAAATAACAAAACAGAAATTCGTATTTTTATATTTCATCTGGATCACGTATAAAAATATACAACAAAACTTTGAGATTTTTGATCACTATTATTTTTCATAAAGCGATCGAGAATAATTTGCTAACATCATTTGATCACTATTTCTAAATAATTGCTTCACCATAATGAGAAAGAAAAATTTACTAAAATATCGTGATCACGTTTTTATTGGTGATTAATTTGAACCGTACGTGATCACGATATCACTGATGTCTTGCTAGTTATATTTTCCTTACTTAAATCAAGTTCGTATTTAAGAAATATTTAAATCATGACGATGGAGCGTAGTGAAGTGTAAGTTCAAATTTTATTTAAATATCTTTAATATAGATTAAATATTACACCCTTATTGAGTGGAAACATGCTTTAAGTTTTTGTAAATATTAAACCTTTTAATTAAGTAGCGTTGACTATTTATATTATTCTGGGCTACAAACTTTACCATAGTAGGGAAATGACCGCTTAAGCAATGTTATTGACTATCATTTTTTGAAATCAATTACTTTGCGGTGAATGTTAGCTCTACAACAACAATTTCTTGACCAGGATAAACATAATAATACACAAGATTCTTGCTGTCAATCACTGATTAAATGTTTGGTCGTGGAGACAGAATCAAACTACTCCAGGCATCGCGATCCTGGGCGGCAGACCAGTGTTCTCTTTCAGATAGCCCAAGGCGGTCTTTGACCAGTTTAGAGATTTGATCTCTTGACTGGTACCGAGGTCTACATCGAGGTCTCTTTTTAAAGTCTGACCTGGAAAACTCTCCGAGAAAGGAGATCCCAAGACATCATAAAAACGTGTCCTAGCTACTTCAACTGATTTTCTTCGATGTGGAGAAAGTTAGCTCTATGCAAAGCAATTTCAGCCAATAAGAATATTCTTTTCGAGTAAGCGAAAGCTTTCTCGGTGTATTTGGGATTATATATAAACTCCTTTTAATTGTTTTATTACTCTTTCACTGTTTTGGTCATCAAATTTGTCAACAATGAATGAATATATTTATTACTTTGAAGGTTTCACATACTAAAGAATTTCTAGCTGTACTGGATGGTTAGCCTAGTATGTAAGACCTAGACCCACCGATCGAATCTACGTAGGTTCGAATGACTTTCACATCTTCGTCCGTTTTCTGCCACATATTGGTAGCCCAGGCTCATCAGAAAGTCTGAAAGTGCAAGTAGTGTTCAAAAGTAAACTACAGCGGTGCACATCCTTCTGATGAGTCAGGATGTACTATTCCACGACAGTAGCGGAAGAAATAATACAAATATATCAGGCTAAAATCTGGCATTTTGTAAAAATCTATTTTGCTAAAATCTGGCAAGGTGTATGGAGTTGGAAATAATAGAATGATACCATAGCTGGTTTCTGCGAAATTCCCTTGCGTGATCTAGCAAAATTAACTATATATAATAGTATCGAGTCATTTGAAGACTCCGTAATATTTAATATATGGAATAGACAACCAGACTATGATAGAGACAATTTATTTAAAGTGCAAACCTTTTGGATCTATCTTGATCTTCTTCAGTGTCCTTTTCCTACAATAAAACTGTTGCATCACATACACTTATATTCAATCGATGGCATGTTTGATCAGGAAGAATTCCAGTCACTTTTTAGAGTTCCTTTAATGGATGGTCATTAGTATTTAATGAGCAATCGGCCATTAGTTGTCCGATCTAAAACTGTTCATTTATCTTACACTGATCCTAGTTGTTTATTGCTGATTCGATTATCTCGGTACGACAGTCCAGTTGTAGAGCTCTTGAACTCCTTAGTGTCAAGCATATCGCGACATTTAGCACGTCATTTATCACCACAGGGGTGGCTTCTATAGTTTTAGTTGCCACCTTTGGATGTGCCGTTAAGGTAAGTGCCGATATTGCATGCTATTTTAAAACGGACTCGTGAACGTTGATGTATGGACTGAGATATGGTGAAAATTGTCAGAGTACGTTATCATATTTTCGTTGGAGGTCCTTGAGTGCTACATGATATGTAAACATAATCGTTCGACGGTGATGCTTGTTTTGTTATATCACTTATTAAATTTTTTCTATTTGCGAGTCTGGCATAATTAAATTGTCGTTCGATTTGGCAGAATGAGTATCTTCGTTACAATAAGTGTAGTTGGAGCTTGGAAAGGCATTCCTCGAACTCTGAGTTAACAGAACATAATTTTATTGTGCGATAGACTTCATTCCGAATGACCAATCTTTTTGTTGAGGCAGCATCTACACCGCTAGCGTGCACGTACGATTTCGTACCGCTGAATTTCTCATACACCTTTATTCGCCACTTATTACAAATGTTCCGGTAGATCATTCAATCAAGTAAATTAACAATCAAGTGTAAATTTGAGTTCACTCTGGTTGTTGATATTTGACGCGAAGACTTCCAATTCTTCTAGACTTCCCGACCACGATAGAATAACATCATCGACATATCGTCTCCAGAACTCCGGTAGTTTTATGTCAGTGGCTTCTCGGATTTTGTGCCCGACATATGCAACGTATAATCCGGCGTACGTAGGACCGACCATCGTTCTCGTTTCCGTACCTGTGACCTACCTAAACAATCGACCTTGGTACTTAAACGTGCTATAATCGAGTACAATATTCAATAATTTACATATAATATCAACATATTTTTGTATCCAATTCTGCTGAGTTGAAAGAAGCGCACTGCCTCGATTCCGTTTGCTGTTTCAATACTTGTGAACATCGATTCCATATTCATGGTTGCTAGCAGGTGTCCTTAGGTCGTGTTTTGCCTTATCGATGATATTTCTATTGACGATTTGACGTACTAGCTCGTTATTACTGCTGTTCGTATATCTGACACCCTTTATGCATTTTCGAGTAACATATTTTAGTTTGGAAACGAGCTCATGTCAGGCGAATTCCCTTTGGTACGGAACGAAGTTTAGCCCCAAGGACAGCAACTGTTGTTGCTCTGGTTCGAACGGTTTATTCGTTAAATTCATTACATTACTCAGCATCCGGTGCTTGCAATCCTTGCCAGCGTACAACATTTTTAAACATCATCAAGCATCATAGATAAATGCATTGAAGGACATTTAATGGCTATTCTATACATCACAAGAATTGAAACTCCTTCTAATTGTTTTATTGATCTTTTACTTGTTGGTAATCAAATTGGCTAAATCGCTTTAATGCTAAGCATTCATACATACAGGTACAATCCATTGCCTGTGCTCTTAAGCATACACATTCAGTGCATCCGAATCTCGTGGAAAATCAATAGAATAAAATATATATGAAATATAAAATATAAATATAATAATATGCAAACAATATACAAAAATATACACAATATATGGGAAGTAAATGGTGTATGTGAAGAGTAAAACGAGATAATTGCACTATCCATAGATCTTGCAATAAACCATGAGCATATCAAATAAATTTTAAAAGTGCATAGATAATCTCAATTAAAAACGATCCACGAAAATTAGATCATTAGATTAGAGCCTCTCTGTTAGCACTTCAAAGAATTACTGAATAAGAGAGGTTAGCGAGATATCAATAAAATTTTGATATTATAATATAAACATATAATCTTCAGAAAATTATTTTGTAATTTAACAAAATAATTATAAACAATATAAATATATGAAATATATGTTTCGATACATTGATGATATATGTGTATTTAATTCTAATAATTTTTATTCAATTAGTGAGCACATTTATCCAGAAAGCCTTATTCTTAACAAAACCAATATTAATGATAAAGAAGGTGTATATCTAGATATGAACATTAAATTAACATTAACTAAAACTACTATTAATTTATATCGTAAAGATGACATATTTAAATTTACAAGAAACATATTTTTGCATGAGCATTCATGCATACCATATAATATAAAATATAATACATTAAATAATGAAATTTTAAGAATTGCAACAATATGTAATGATATTGGCTTTCTTCAAAATCATTTAAATAATTTAATAGATACATATTTTAAACTAGGTTACTATAAAAATAACATCAAGCAGAAAATAGTAAAATATATAAATCAACACAATAATATAAAGAATAAATTTAAACTCTTAAGTGGCAAATTTTTATGGATGGATAATAAATAATATACTTTGCACTAGAATAAGATACTAGATAGTTATTTCAGAGGAAATACATCATTAGCATGTATTTGGCCCCGCTGCTATGTTGGGTAGAGGAGTTAGGGGCCGAAACCTGATAGCATAGCAGTTCCTCCTGATGACCTCTAATTCTTATTCTGATACAACGTCTGTTATTTATTAATCAATTCATAAAAATGACGTTTATTTTAAATTTCAATTTTTTATTTTAACTTGATTTACATTATAGAAAATCTAAAAACAATTATTAATTTTATTATTTAATTATTAAATTTTGATTTAGCATTATTATGTTTTGTTTATTTTATAATTATATTAAATACATAGACTCAGTTAGCTGATTTGATTTCTGAAGATACTAATTTTCTTTCAGATGCAGAGAATTTTAATGTTTTTCTGAAAATGGTCACCCAATAATCATCTTGTATAAGATGATTAACTAATTTTCTGGTAATTTTCTGAAGATGCTAACAGAGATTAGCGAAAAATCAAATAAAATTTTCCTCCTTTATTGATCCAGCTCCAATAATTCTTTAAATTTCTTTTTATTGAAAGGAAACATTCAGTGTTGTTTAAAACTTTAATTGTAAAATTAAAATTTTACAAAATTAAAATTTGTAAATTTTAATTGCTTATTGAAATAATAAGCAATTTAAAATTAAACAACATTGAATTATCCGTTTTCTTCATTTTATTAAAGTTAATGTTTTTCTGACGTTTGCGTATATAATATCTAAACAATCTGAACTAACATTTTTATAAATGCTAGCAATAATTTTTTTATTAATTTTATATCAAATCACTAGATTGATATTATTATTAAACTAGAAAGCTGAAATTGAGACAATTCGAAGCTTTTAATTACTCCGATTATGTATATAATATTCTTCGGGAATTAGCGTATCGTCGACTATTGAAGAGTACGAACTCAAGCGTAATTGAGTGCAGTAATTACAAATTCCTCTTTGAAAATTTCATATCAGGTACGTGCCATTGAATCGTGCTATTTGCCAAATTAAAAGCCAAATAAATAATCTATTTTAAACTTTGCATACAATTTATACAAATTTTTAAAAAAACCATTCATAAAAATGTTTTCTAAATAATTGTTTAATTAATTATTTATTTACGTAAATTCATTTAATTAATAATCTCATCCTTGTCAAAATAAACTAAGTGTAATAATTTTTTATTGTTCTATGTAATGAAATTCGATACGTAAATCAGTGTATCATCATTGAAATTAATTTTATATAGCAAGGAACGTCAAATAATTTGATAATCATGCAGTAATCTGAAAACATTAATAATTTACAACAACATCTTCTTAAAACATTATAATATTTGATAATCACACAAAATTCGTAAATTATGGAATATATTATTGCTAATCAAGCATAAATTTGTATTTTCAGAAAATGTAGTTGCTGATATACAAGCATTGGAATCAATGAATTTGGAATATAGTTTTTTTAAAGTTCATATCTCAATTTTATGAAATCATGTTTAATTTTTTTTTGTTTTATCGACTTAAAAGGTTATATTATATAGACTGTGAAAATTTATATATTTTGTAAATTCACGGATTTACACAAAATTATAATTTAAAAATTTAGAAATTTACATACAAATTTAAAATTTAATAAATTAAAAGTAACTTGTTTTTATAAAATAATAATAATTTAAGATAAATCATAATACATTATGATTGTAGTCTTCAACACTGAGGCATTTTCATCTTTCATACTGGTTTTTATTTTTAACCAAAGCATTGCTAATATCTAAAACTTTTAAGAAGAAACTTCGAAACTATTTTTATCGATAATGTATTGAAATTAATTATTATTTACTTAATATGTACATCATGATTTATATCTTTATCACTTCTAAACTTTTGATTTTAACAAATTTCAAATATCAATATGTGAAATTTAAAATAACATAGATTTATAATATAACATAATTTTATAATTAAATTATAAATTATATTACTATATTAATATAATATATTATAATTTTATATTATAATATAAAATCAATTTAAATTTAATATTATAAACTCAAACTTTAATACGCTGTATTGTATTGTAAACAATAATATTTTAACCGTATGATTGTGTTATATAAATATTTGATAATTATAATTTAAAAATAACCACATGATAATAATAGAAACAATGATTTAAATTAGTTATAATTTGTAGTATATAATTTGTAGCATTTCCGTGGTTTAAGCTCGTTACCAGACATTGTCTTCTTATTATTGCCGTATTTAACAAAACAATTCATAAAAAATGCCACAAGTATTATATGTTTACATGTTTTTAATGTAATTATCTGATTTTGAAATTTATATTTTGATGGTAATTCCTATCTGGAATTCGATTATAGGCCGTGATCATTTTAGTTACCTTCTTCATCCTAATTGACTTGTTATGTTTATTTGGCAATGTTCTGGTGATTGTTGCAGTCCTGTCGAACCATCACCTTAATGTACCTCAAAATTACCTGCTTGTGTCATTAGCCAGCGCGGACTTGGCATGTTCCATATTCTTGATGCCCTTGCATATCACGACCTACCTAACTCATGAACACTGGATATTTGGTTTTCAAATATGCCGCCTATTTATATTGTGCGATATAACATTATGCACAGCATCGATTATCAATTTATGTGTCATTTCGTTGGACCGGTATTTAGCTATGAAACAACCTTTATTACATGAAAAACGCCGAAACAAAAAAATCGTCTTACTGACGATAGGTATCGTATGGTTTCTAAGCTGTATGACTGCCTGTCCTGTATTTGCGCTTGATCTACATGAAATATTCCGTACTTTAAATGAATCGCAAATCACAGAATGTGCAATGTCCACCAATCGGATTTTTGTCGTATTTTCATCATTGCTTTCATTTTATATACCAGCATCTCTCATCTGTTATGTTAATTTCGGAATCTACAGATTGACAATAGTTCGATTAAAAATACGCCGGAAGAATGTAACGAAACTGGCCGACAATGCTTGTAGATCAAAACGAATTGGATCGCTTAGCAAAGTTGATGGTGAATTCGACGAACTGGCAACAAATCTTCGTCGTAAAGAGAAATTGGCAAAAAATCGAGAAAGACGCCTAACTGCTACACTTTTTGTAATAGTGATTACGTTCATCATTTGCTGGTCACCATTTTTTATATTGTACGTCCTAGATGCCTTTTTGGTTATGAATCTCCCTAGCCTCGTTTCTCATGGTGTTCTTTGGCTGGGATATATCAATTCTGCTACTAATCCACTCGTTTACAGTGCAATGAACGTTGATTTTCGTAAGGCTTTTATTAATGTGCTTCGATGCAGTCTTTTGCGGAAAATACGTCATTAGCTACAAAATCGCCTGACATTAATTAACATTAATTGAGTATTATAGATAAAAAAATAAACGTTTTGTGTTTAGAAACTGATAATTGTCGTCATAGCTAAAAATTCCATTAAATATTTTTAAAATCTGATGGGGATTTTTTACTGCAAAATATAATTATATGCGAACATTGCCCACATTTCGACGCTGGCTTCTCAACTTGGTTGGCCAAGACGGGTCTCAGGGAGGCACCGACTAATAGCCATAAACAATCCGCTTGGGACACTTCTCTCGTCAAACGAGCTAATGAATCTTTAATTGAAGGTTCGGAAGGCGAGGCATCTCAAGTGAGAATTATGGCGGTATCCACCAGCGAGTCGGGTGCTTGGCTTCAACACTGTTTCGATTGGTGCTCTGGGAACTTTGCTTGATGACGAGGTTGTCGGACTGAGCATTTCCCTATTACTCGGCCTTCCTACATGTACTCCACATATGTTATTGTGGATTGTCTGTTAATGAGTAAGCACGGATTGGCATGCAGAATTTTGAGAGGCAGATTCCCTAGACATGCAGATATAG
Organism: Pomphorhynchus laevis; assembly: GCA_012934845.2. NCBI lineage: Eukaryota > Metazoa > Acanthocephala > Palaeacanthocephala > Echinorhynchida > Pomphorhynchidae > Pomphorhynchus > Pomphorhynchus laevis. The sequence goes on from WNNJ02002795.1 coordinate 68,825, forward strand.
ATTCAGTGATAAGCAGAGTCCTCAACACCGTCAACACCCCAAACATTTTAGAGCCATCAAATGTATGCAAATTGGACGGTCGACGTCATGATGGAGTCACAATTTTCCCTTGGCGTGAATGAAAATGTTTGATATGGGCCGCCACCCGCGTGGACACCCGAGCAGCCAGCAATGTTAGGAACACAACCAGAGCAGCGGGCGAAGCAGCTTCATATGCCGAAGGGCGGAAACGGATGAAATATGCCGACTTGACGACGTCCCACATTTTTGCCCTTATGGAGTGGAGACTTATGGATCACTAGGCTTTTCGGCTTTGACTCTTGTTAATGAGATAGGAAAAAGATTAAAACAAGTTGCCGGGGATTCACGTGCTACTTTATATCTCCTCCAAAACGTTAGCATCACAATCCTACGCAGAAATACTATCAGCATTTAGGCGACGGATCCAAAGGGCAAGAACATGGTAGGCTGGTAGTAAGTTGACGACTAAGATGATGAGGATGTACAAGAACTTTGCTTCGAACATTGTTTTTTACAATTATACGCGAACTATTAGATCAATATATATATTCTATATATTTAAGATTACGAGTATTAATAATTTAATAAAAATTTAAAATTTATTTTTTTAATAACACATTTTTATCTTATATAACTAATTTAAAATTAAAAATAGAAAGTTTTTCAAATTGAAGGTACAACCTTCCCTTACCAACGCTGATTTAATTTAAAATCAGAAATGATTTCATTTAAATTTGCAAAATGTAAGACGAAAATCTTTCATTAAATCTAATTGCCAATAAAAGCAGACGAGTCGAGTGATGGTTAGCCAACATTAAAATGACCAAAACGTGAAACGTAGGTATTGGATCAGTGGCTGATGAGGTCCACAAATACTGAAATGTAGTTTACTGCTGTTGACTTATAAATATGGAATTGAAACAACGGGCAGAATAAAATAGTCATCGAAATTTCAATTGTAACAATGACTGCAGAGGAACATCAATTTAAAATTATGAATTAAATATAGATTACTATTTTGATAATAGCAATTAATTGCACAAATAAGTAGACTTTCAAGAATGTTGCACCTTCCAATGCTAACGCTGATTTAATTTGAAAAAAGAAGTGTTTTTAATTAAAATTGTATACCTTTTGTTAGAAACAAAGTGCACATTTTTGCAGAAAATTACCAAAACTTCAAAACATTTTTAAGCGTAAACCAGATTTTTACAAAGATTCCATTGTTTATAAAATACCTTGTAAAGAATGCGAACAGGTATATGTTGGTCAAACGGGTCAAGGTTTGGTTAAGCGTATTAAACAACATTATTACAATGTACGTAAAGGGACTAATTCTAGTGATGTTGCTCAGCATTTTGTGAGTTTGAGTCAGTCTAATGGTTTTGAAAATGCATATATTTTATCATTTGAAAATAACTTGTTTTCTCGCATTATTCACGAATCGTATTTTATCCGAAAGAACCTAATATAATGATTAATAATAAATCTGATTTCAACCTGTAAAAGTCAAACCTTTTTGTTTGTCTTATCATCGTTCTAGGATTTTGTTTTTGGTTAGATTAAATTATAATGTTTTTTATCACTTATTTTATGATTTTGCTTTTATTTTGTTTTATGATTTTGCTTTTATTTTGTTTTATGATTTTGTTTTTTCTTTTTCTTTTTCTTTTTTGTTTGTTTTAAAATGTGTGTTGTTCAATTTTGTGTTGTATGCGTGTTTTGTTTTTCGGTATTTTCCATTTTTGCTAGAGGGCAATTATTTTCTTCTTCGTTCCAGTAAAACTATCTAATTATATAACCAAAATAACGGGTAAAGATAGGCATAAAAAAGATTTCAGATAAAAATCATTGAACTTGTCAGATTATTAAATCATTTCGCACATATTCAATTTGGTATTTTGTATTTTAAGACGAATGTAGAAGTGTTCCCATCTGCACTTTCATGTATTAGTTTTTTAATTAAAAAACTAATTAATTATTATTTATTATCTAATTAATCCTATAATGGTACATTATAGGATTAATTATATATTAATTATATTAAGTATAGGATTTTAATGTTGTCTTCAAGTCAATGATTAAATAAATAATTAGTTCCTTTTTAATAATCCGCAGTAATTTGTTTGGTAATAAGAATTGTCACGTAATTTGTCAATTCGACTTTAAGATAATCAACATTTAATTGAAGATAATGCTACAATAAATGAAGAACTTAAAGAACTTGAATTGAATAAGTTTTTTATTCGCTATTTATTAAATCGATTAATGAAATTAAACAATTTTTCACATTCAATAAATACGGATTGTTTATTGTGCAAGAACAATAATTTACAGACCGAGTTATTTGTTTCTCCTGTGCTCTTTGTCTAAGTGATGATTGCATCTGTGAGAAGAAATTTTTCTTATTGTGGCACGATATTATCCTCACATGTATGATCTTCTTTTTGATAAAGCAGGACGCTACTAATTAGTCTGAGTGGGTCTTATCAACTGCTGACCCAGACCTACATTTCACCTTTCGACCCTTATTATCTGCTTACTCCGTACACTGATGCTGATTGGAGATGAGACCTACCCAGACTGTTAGTAGCGTCCTGCTGTATCAAAAAGAAAATCATACCTGTGAGGATAATATCGTGCCACAATCAGAAAAATATAATAATATATTATTTTTTTACATATTTAATTCTAAATTAGTTAATTAACTATATTAATTATGAGCAGTAATGATAATTTATTGTCTTATAATTACTTTAATGTATCGCAATTTTTAAACTTGTTCTAAGTGCTATATTCTATCATTTATATATAATATAAAATATTTATATTATAATATAATATAATTATAATATATTTATAATATATTTATTTTTTTATAATATATTTATTCTAAATTAGTTAATTAACTATATATTTTATATGACCGGTAATGATTGTTTTGTTTTCTTATCATATCACAATTTTTTAACTATTTTCTAAGTGCTATTAATATCTTATTATAATAATTATTATATTAATATATAATAATATATTAATATCATATGTTTAATTATAAATTAGACTAAAATAATAACATTATTAAATTTAAAAATATAAAATAAATTTAATATTTTTGTGATACATTTGTAATTTACCGGTTTGATCGCTTTTCAAATAATATAAAAATCTTTCAAAGCGTCCTTCGTTAACGTGTGAATTGTATTCATGAAATGTTTGCGCTTTTAAAACTTCCACAAAGGCGTTTTTCTTATCTGCAATTTGTTTTCTCATATTCTATGATGTTATTTTTTATAAGTAAATTGATTTCATTCTCTTTGGTAAATGTTTAACGAACAAAATAAAATATTGCGCGTCTTATTGAGTCATAAGCATGTTAGAAATAAAATTAGAACGAGCAGAGAATAAATTTACAAACAATGGAAAGTAGTATATTATAAATTTTTATAAAAGCAAGCATTAATTGCCATGTAAATTTCTCGATTTATTATTGATCAATTCTTCGGAGTAGAGAAATGTTTTCGCAATTCACGTCCTTTAATGATCAGGCCGGTAGTGCGATTCCTGACATACGTTTAGTAATAGTACGTCATGGTGAACGAATTGACACAAAATATGGCAACAAATGGTATCAAAACAGTCATACATGGGGAGACATATATGCGTGGCCGCAGAAACGACTAAACATCGATGATTATATACTCGATCCACCTATCACCAAAATAGGTGCACGGAAGGCGAGTGAGGTAGGAAAGATTCTTCGCAATTCTAACAATTTTACATTCGATTTCTGTTTCTCATCACCTGCTTTACGCTGCGTTCAAACTATAAAATGTATTTTACATGGATACAGCGCATTCAGTAATAAACCACATGTATATATATGTAAAGATCTATACGAGTGTTACGGCTGGATGGGTGGTCCATTGGTTAATCCAAACTTTTTAACTGAGAATGAATGGAAGGCAGCTGGACTCCCATCTAGCGCTTTTCATTCAACTCCGAATTTCCCAGGCATGGAATATATATCAAAGGCATTCTCTAAGATAATTAAAAATCCCAGCGTGAATGCCCCAACAAATGAAGATGAACTCTCCTACTATAAAAGAAGCGCTCGACAGATAAATGAAATTATATCATTTGTGGATTTATCTCCGAAAAGAAGCGAATCAACCATTAACTGCCTAATCCTCGGTCATGCCCCGACCGCTGAAGTGCTAACTTCCCATTTACTTAATATTAAGCCTAATATCAACGTTTTAAACTACATGTCAAATCATGTAAATTTTCTGTGCATGGTAATTGCCGAACGACGCAACGGAATATGGTCGCTAAGCAATTCTCCTCTAGTCGGAACATCGGTAAATATGATGCAAAGAAAATAATTCAATCTAGATTCAAGTGTAAATTTAATCAAAGATTTTTCCCTTCTGACTTTTCTAAACGAACATCAGCATTAGATGTACACTCTAATTGACAGACTTATTCTAAGAAAAATATCCATCAAATTTTGATACTTATTCTAAGGCATGCTGTTTTAAGCCATTTGCAGCAGCAAATAGCTGAAGCAGCAAATGCTTATTCGGTATAAAAAACAACTTTGCTTTCAAAAAATTAGCCACTTTTGCTTTTTAAATTGACAAGAATGTGTAGATACTTGGACAATCTAAATTACAAAAAATCTTAAGATCGGGATATTTACATTTTAAAATATTTATTATAGTACAAAATACTATTTACATTTTAAAACATATTTCAATATGTTCTAAAAGTAGATACATCTATTTTTAGAAAAAATGGATGTTCCGATTTAATAATTGATATGATGATAATTATATCAATTATAATATATCATATATTTGATATATATCATATATCATCATAATTTATATGATGATATATGTGTATTTAATTCTACCAATTTTTATTCAATAAGCGAAATAATTTATCCAGGTAGCCTCATTCTTAATAAAACCAAAATTAATGATAAAGAAGGTATATGTATAGATATAAACATTAAATTAACATCGATTAAAATTACTTTTAATTTATATTGTAAAGATGACATGTTTAAATTTACAAGAAACATTTTTGCATGAGCATTCATGCATACCATATAATATAAAATATAATACATTAAATAATGAAATTTTAAGAATTGCAACAATATGTAATGATATTGGCTTTCTTCAAAATCATTTAAATAATTTAATTGATATATATTTTAAACTAGGTTACTATAAAAATACAATCAAACATAAAATCAATATATAGAAATTAAATTATATTGTTATATCTATAACGATATATCGGGACCGACACATGATAGCATAGCACTTCCTCCAGATGACCTCTAATTCTTATTCTGATACATCGTATGTTATTTATTAGTCAATTCATAAAATTGAATGTTATTTTAAATTTAAAAGTAGATACATCTATTTTTAGAAAAAAGGTGTTCCAATGAGAGGTAATAGTTATAGTTGACTTATTTTTAAGCTTTATGAAATATCAATTTGTTCATAACTGTGTAAAAACTAAATCTAAACAATATAAATATATGAAATATGTTTCGATACATTGATGATATATGTGTATTTAATTATAATAATTTTTATTCAATTAGTGAACAAATTTATCCATGTAGCCTCATTCTTAATAAAACCAAAATTGATGATAAAGAAGGTGTATATCTAGATATGAACATTAAATTAACATCGATTAAAATTACTTTTAATTTTTATCGATGTCTTCTTCCCCTGTATCTTTTGCCTCATCAATCATCCCCATAGTCGACAATCCCACTTTCTTAGGCTTCCATTTCGATGATCACCTTTCCCATAAACCCTTCGTCCGCGACAAGGTCCGCTTGTCTTACTTAATTCTTCGTGATATCTGCCGTATCCGCCCCGTTATCGACTTCCGCTCCTGCTTTTTATTCTTTCATCGCTTCTCTTCCCGAAAATCAATTACTGACTTAGCGTTTTCGCCAATTCTCCAAAATCAATCATCCTAACGCTACAACGCATCCTCAAATCCGCTGTTTAAATGCTCCTAAGTCTCCGTCGCTTTGACAACACATCCACATATTTTGCCCAACTCTCCTGACCCTCCATCCACATACGCATACAGCTCCGCCTTCCTATCGTAACTTTTTGTCTCCGCTGTCAGATCCCCATCGTTCATCAACCTCCCTTTCTTAAACGACACTGGTCCCACTCTCTCTATCACTGCGTTCCCGTCATTTTCTCATACTCGACGTTCCCAATTACTCTAACAACTATGGTTTCCGATCCTTCCACCCCGATCCCTCCTTTATCACATTCAAATGCCGCCTCCGTACCCACTTCCTTTACACATTATTTAGATTTTTATTTTTTTGTTGTTGTGGTTATGTAAACGTGCGCCATCACGAATTTGACACGTAAAAATAAATCTTTCTTGTTTTAATAGTAGCCCAATTATAGCTGACTTGTTTTTAAGCTTTATAGAATATGAATTTGTTCATAACTGTGTAAAAACTAAATCTAAACAATATAAATATATGAAATATGTTTCGATACATTGATGATATATGTGTATTTAATTATAATAATTTTTATTCAATTAGTGAACAAATTTATTTAGCAAGCCTTATTCTTAACAAAACCAATCTTGATGATAAAGAAGGTGTATATCTAGATATGAACATTAAATTAACATTAACTAAAACTACTATTAATTTATATCGTAAAGATGACATATTTAAATTTACAAGAAACATATTTTTGCATGAGCATTCATGCATACCATATAATATAAAATATAATACATTAAATAATGAAATTTTAAGAATTGCCATAATATACAAAAATATTGGCTTTTTTCAAAATCATTTAAATAATTTAATACATGCATATTTAAAACTAGGTTACTATAAAAATACAATCAAACATAAAATCAATAAATAGAAATTAAATTCTATTGTTATATCTATAACGATATATCGGGACAGACACATGATAGCATAGCACTTCCCCCAGATGACCTCTAATTCTTATTCTGATAAATCGTATATTATTTATTAGTCAATTCATAAAATTGAATTTTATTTTAAGTTTCAATATTAAACTTTAACTTTAAATATTAATTGTATAAAATATTATATAATTATTTATTATTTATTAGTTTTCTAATTATGTATTAGTAAGTTATAATCTATTCACATTTTTTAATATTTTTCTCTACATGAATAAGTTCTTCAAATGTCACGTTATAATTCATGTTTTATTTTTTTATATAAAAATACATTTTCCTTTTTTTATTTCCAGAGATAAAAAAAATCATAAATCCGTTTTAACGATGGTTTTTAAACACCGATAAATTATCAAAATTCTATAATCTCCTTTCAATATTTGTATCATATCAGTTACTTACTAATGTATGCATTTTGATTCTATACACATTCTTTGTTGACACAAATATTTTTGCACACTTCGGCGTTATAGTTATTTTAACATATATTTCCGAATATATATAGCATATATATGTATAGCATATATATGGCATATATTATATAGCATATATATGGTATATATTATATAGCATATATAGCATCCATTATATAGCATATAATAGATACTACATCCTGATCAGTAAACTATCCGAATTTCATATCCGTCAGATCAACGGTAATTTCAACAATTTAACGGACTAAACAATCTAACAGACTAACAGACTAAACATGTACGCAGACTAAACAGCATACGGGCTTTGTCCTGTTTATTAATAATATATATGTATATCTTTTTTTAAATATAAGGCTAAATATTTTTTCTATTGCTAATTTAATTTAGCCAAATCTAGATTTGTATAAAGCTTACTAAAATCGTATGTATTTCTATCTTGAAAATTTATAACTTTTGTGTGTTCTAAAAATTCTTTTGTGAAATTAATACTGAAATGGTGTTTTATGCTGTAAATAAACTATTGATACGTTAACTTTTAAATTAAACTTATCTACTTCTATTTCTTTAGCGTTTGTTCCGCTTCGTTACGAAGTCCGCCTTTTTGACCAAATGCTTCTACTTATCTCTGTCTTTCGCGCATTCTTCCGTTACCCCAGTCACTGTCGTATCCCTTATTATTGTCCAGCCATATCCGCTTAGGACGCTTAAGGGGTTTTTCCTGATACAACCAGGTCCATCCTACGTTTTATGATGGTGGTTGTGTTTGCGCGGATTACATGACCAAACCATTGATCGGGCTTCCCGCAATTTTTCTAATTTGTGTGCGGTTTCGTTTGTAGCAGGCCAGCACTCTGCTCAATACAGAGCGACTGGGCGAATGACGGTGCGGTTGATCCTCCTAGTGATCTCAACCGCAATCGATCTGTATGATGCTAAGATGCTGCCCAGATATGGAAAGTCCTTTTTCGTTTTAATGCTAAATTAAATTTATAAATTTTTAAATTAAATTTATAAATTTCAATAATATAAATATTTAATATTATAAATTATATTATGATATTATTGATTTTATAGTATTATTATCTCTTATTTCATTTATTTTAATATTATTAAATATAATATTAAATTTTATTATCGTTTTTATCTATAAAAATACAATATAATTGTTCTTTTATATAAAGCCGTTTTAATTATCACGTAATCGGTTTCAATACAAATGGAATTGTTATTTTAGCTTGTTCGTTAATTTGCATTCAATACAAATAGTATATAAAGATATACTATTTTTCAGTATATATTTATAGTTCAGTAAAATGATCAATAAATGATTAATTTATTTTAAACAAATTATTAATTTATTTCAAATTCATAAAATAGTATCAATATTTGTAATTCGAAATAGTATCATAAGAATTGTATTCTTGTAGTTTCATTCTAAGGTACCACCGACTTTAGAACTTCTAAGAAATGAAAATATGATCCGTTTGTATACAAGCAAAAACTAATCACATGTCTCTTTACATAAGAGTTAGATAATGTAAATGACGGCAATTTAATAACACTCCTGAGTCAACAATAAATTTAATATTATAAACATTTAATATCATAAATTATATTATGTTATTATTGAAATTATATAATATTGAATTATTCATTTTGGTATTACCGCGATTTTATATTTACTGAGTTAGACATAGAGGAATTCGATATCTGAGTGATTATTGTCTTTTAAGGATGGAAATATGCTGCAAAACAGAATATGAACATACCAGAATACCTTATACTATCATGTTTCAATTTCATAGAAAAATTGAATTCAAATTCATCATTGCTACTGTAAAAAATTGTTCAATTTATTAGAAAAATTGGATTTTTGAATTGGATTTTTGAATTGGATAACAGTTCCTCCTGATGACCGCTAATATTTACATCGTTTATCGTCTGTTATTTATTATTCAATTCATAAAAATTGACTTTTATTTAATTGCAATTTTTTGCATTATTTTTATTTTAAATTCCAACTTTATATAAATTATATAAAATCCTTTATAATTATTTATTATTTATAATTATTTTTATAAAATCTTTATTACGAAAATTCACGTCGAGTTATTAATCTTACAGTTATTAATCTATAAGTTTCGATATCAATTTATAAAAATTGACTTTTATTTTAAATAACAATTTTAAATTTTAACTTGATATAAATATAAATTGTATAAAATTTTATATAATTATTAATTATTTATAATTATCTATCGTTATTTTATTATTTTAATTTATTATTTCATTATTTTATTAGTCAATTCGTCAAAATTGAATTTTTTTTAATTTTTACTTGAAATTAATATACAGATCTAATAGAAAAAACGAAAATTAATTAATTTTTTAATTAATTAAAAAAATAAAATTTAATTTTAAAATTTTAATGATAGCGATACTAAATATATTGGTTTTGAATGTTAGAATTAAATATAATTATAATTATAATTAAATTATAATTATTTGTACTTATGTATTTATTTCGTATATTATTTATTTATTTATTTCGTATTAAGCAGTTCCTCCTGATGACATCTAATCCTTATTCTGATATAGCGTCTGTTATTTATTAGTCAATTCATAAAAATGACTTACAGTATAAATCTATAAGTTTCGATATCAATTTATAAAAATTGACTTTTATTTTAAATAACAATTTTAAATTTTAACTTGATATAAATATAAATTGTATAAAATTTTATATAATTATTTATCTTTATTTTTTATTTTTTTATAAAATACGTATACTCAGTTATCTGATATGATTGTTTCCAGTATATTGGCACAAATTATCATTGTATTGCAACAGTTTGACTTATTAAGTTTATTACTATAATAAAAATGTCTAAGTCATTTTCAAACTTACAATTCCGCTATTTTAACACATTCTTATTTTTCTACGACAAAGTCAGTATAACGGAAAAGATCCGTTCATCGTCCTAATAATAACATTTAGCCTATTCATAAATATGAACGTTTTAATAATTATGTCAAAAGGAATTTTTTAAACCCAAATGACTGCTCACAAGTCGCATCACACTTACTAATTCTTACAGAGCTGAATTAGTCGGCTTAGCTGAGAGCATAATCATCACATTTATTATACAATTTCCAACAATTTAAACATGAATTAACCATATCACCATACAAATGGAATTTTGAAGCAATTCACAGTTCCTCGTGTCTTTGATATCTCAAGTATTTATTTTATGTTCAAATCTTTCAAAATATTTTAATATTTCACATCTTTATTCATTACAATTTATGAAATATATCATAAGAATTACGGAACGTATTGTTTTAAATTTTTACATAAAAATCAAATATACATATTTGATTATAAAACCGTTTGTATACAACGTTAATAAATATAATATAATTAAAATAATTCACTTATTGAATAAAAATTATTAGAGTTAAATACACATATGTCATCAATGCATACAAACATATATTTCATATCTTTATATAATTTAGATTTATTTTCTAAACAGTTATGAACAAATTCATATTCTATAAAGCTTAAAAACAAGTCAGCTATAATTGGGATACTATTACCACCCATTTGAACACCTTTTACTTGTCCATATCACCATACAAATGAAATTTTGAAGCAATTCACAGTTTCTCGTGTCCAAATTTCCTAAAAATAAACTAATTACAAACGAAATCGATAGCAATGAAATTATAATACTTTCATACCTCAATTTTTAAAAAATATGAGAGCTACAATAAGGTAAAGTAAATTTCACCGTTTGCAGATTGATCCAGTATTACAGTATAGACGGGATCGATATTTGTAATAAACAAAAGTATTAATTGGATTGCATGTGAACCTAATATACGAGTCAAGTCATAATCAAGATGCCCGTGTTTTGGAAAATCGTTAGAATATGGCCCAGGGGGCTACAAAACTTTTAATTACTTGAGATTTTAAGGCACACCTAGGACGCTTATGTACAGAGCTATTCAAAATTCACGAAAATATTTTAAATAACTTCTTTAATGAGGTTCTCAATAATAAAAATTGCTTATATTTCAACGACATTGCACTTCTGTGAAACACAAAATCAAATAAATAAATAAAGACTTTGTTAACTAACACAGAAAACATCAAAATAAATAGTATAAGACATAATCAGAGTTCGACAATAATATCATCTTTGCTTCTTCTTTGTCTTCCCTGCACTTACGACCTCAAATCCAGGGGGATCTGAGCCCCCAGCCGATCCAACACGCCGACTTCCGACTAAACCACCCGGGGTCTTTCACCCCCCCCCGAAGAATCCAATCGGCGCAAACTATGCTGGGTAAACGAGAGACGAGGACCTTAATAAACCTTAGCCTTTGCTTTGGGGGACGTCCTCTCAAAAAGAAGACTAATCCCGAAATAGCCCAGGTGCCCCAAAGGCGCACCTGGGTTTTTCCTTTCAATGACAGATGCTGGGCCAGTTTCAGAGCCCATTTAGCTTTCTTCAGGATACGTTTAAGTCTATCCAAGTCGGCTTTCGCCGACCAGTTTACCGTAACGGTGAACCCCAGGTATTTTACTCGACTGATAAAGACAGAGAGTGGTTGATTAATCAAAATGGACGAGAGGACAGAGAGTTCTTATCTCTTAAGCATTTGTTTTGTTGCAGGGGCGCCATGAAAGACAACCAACTGCGATTTGACAGAGTTTAAAATAAGATTGGACTTGGGTAACTGATATTTTAATGTTAAAAAGAAACGGCTGATGTCCGACACTATGTCTTTGCACCTGCGTCCAGAAAACAGGGCCAACACAAAATCGGCAAGATAGCTTTGATACATAAAATATCAGGGACAATTTCAAAATCAAGTAAATGCAACAATATCGAGTAAACTGACTTTAAATTCTAGAGGGTTATTAATGCCAGCGCAGGTCTCTTTAATATCGGCTAACATTTATTTAAGAAGAGTGAGACCATTCCACGTGAATTTCTTGTAAAACATGTAAGCCAGATGCGAAAGAATGACGAATGCCGTTTCTTGCGCTGGCAAGACCTGCGCTAGCATTTGCCAGTGCTTTTGCTAATGATCCTTTTTGGTGAAGCAGTAGTGCTGATTTAGTACTCGATGATTTTACTAGAAAATTTTCTAGTACATCAGTCACATTGATTCATTCATTAATTGCCGTCTGCCATTCCTCCTCTGCATCCAGTAGTGGAAGGGATCTGGCACTGAAGAGTCATAGTGATGACGAAACGGCATTCGTCATACTTTCGCGTCGGGCTTACATGTTTTACAAGAAATTCACGCGGGATGGTCTCACTCTCCTTAAATTATTATATGGTATTCAAAAAGGTTTAGTGTTACGTGTAAAAATTTTCAAAACGTCAAAAAAATAGAAACAACACAATATGTAATACAGTTGATTAGATTTAAAATTTGAGATCATCGTAACCTAGCACTTATATTTCCCGATAGAGTTCTCGATTTTGTTGAAAATAAAATTAAATACTAACGGAATTGTGAACTATCGTTTTGAATTTACTGTTAATTCGGTAGCAATTAACTCTGAGAAAAACCTACATTTCACGGACAAACTAAAAACATTATTTGCAGGTATTAATTTGTTAGGAATTTCACCGTTAAATATACTGTTTTCGAAAATTTCGGTTATAATTTACAAAAAGTTTTAATTATATAATATTTAAATATAATATTAAATATTATATATTTAATATTATATTAAATATAATTAATATAATATAATTTATATATATTAAAAAATTATATATTATATATTATAATTATAAAAATTTGAGAAATAATATAATTATAAAAATTTATGTTGAAAAATTTGAGGTTGGAAAAATGACAAAGGGAAAGCCTGATGTGGTTGTAAAATGCTGCACATGTAACGGTCCTGCAGTGCGTTGCAAGGGTTGTCGCTGTGCAAAGAGTAATAAACGATGTTTTAACTGCGCTGCCCCAAATTGTTGCAATAAAAATACATTGGTTGTTCAGAGTAATAGCGTGAGTTCCGAAGTTTTATACAATATAAATGGCACAATGCCCAGTATGGGAGGGCATGCTAACGAATTTGTGTTAGCATCAGTTTATGAAGAAATTTCAAAATGGAAACCGAATCAATTTAATTTGCCGAGGTGCAATGAAAGTAGGTTATTCATCAATGTCTTGGAGAAAAAATTGTAAAAAAATTTACCATCGGTGCTTCAAACAACTTACAAAATCAAGCTAATATGGAACGGAACTCAGGTATTTCCAATGTAACATCGAATTTTCAAGCCAAAGAAAACAAGGTTAGTCCTATTTCGTCTAATTTTTTAATCTCAAGCACGGATGGAGAACTCCCTCCTGTGCCTAAAGTGGTGAATCTGGTAATAATCAGACTTCTTCAACCATTTGAAACGAAGAATCTTTTCAATATTTTTCTGAGAGAGTTTACAAGCTCTTATAAGAAGAGAATTCTATTTAATTCGATAAAATATTTAGATTCCGAAATCCGGGTTTCTTTCAGCTCTCCAGATCTGGCAGCATCGTACCTAGAATTTTTCGAAACACACCTAAAAGAATTTGGGTCAACTACTTACAGGCCTATTCAGGCGACTCTGAAAATTAATAATTTTCCGCCCTTCGCAACGGAGGAAGATATCATTGCTCTCACATCTGAGTTCAAAATTCATAATATTCGCCCAATCCTGGGCAAGAAAGGCCAGGCTATACCAATAGCATTCTGTTCTACCGCAGTCGATCAGGCGGAATGTCTGGCTAAAAGCAAATGTAACCCCTTTCTGGGGTACAATCTTTCTTTCAATATCGTAGATGCTGATGACTTAACATACCCCCATTGCAATGGGTGCCACCTCTGGGGGCACTGGTCCTCGAACTGTACTAGGCCCCATACGTGTGGGGTTTGCAGCTCTTCCGAAGTCCATGAGGGGAAATGTTCTCTCCCCCTGTGTTCCAATTGTGGTGGTCATCACCCGGCCTAGTCTAGAAGATGTCCTATCTTCAAAGAATACAAATTAAGGCATTGTGGGGCACCGGTCAAACCGGCCCACTTTGCCGCTGCCAGCTTATCCAATTCAAACGGTTATGGTATGTCGGACACCGACATTTTCAAAATTGTTGACGCAAGACTACAGATATATAAAGACGAGATTCGAGCCTTAACGAACCATCTGATAGCGAAATTCGAGGAGTCCCGTTCTCCTCCATCGACGATTCTTACCTCTTCAAAGAGAGCCCCCCGTTCTAAGAAGAGATCATCTTCTAAACAAAAGTTGGCTTCCTTGAAGTTGGCAAAGAAAGATGATATATGTTGGGAGTTGTTGGCCTCAAAGGGAGATGAAGATAATGCCGGTGGGCAAGTGTCTTCTCCTGGTAGGGCTGGGAGTGAGAAGGGCAACTTTCTCTCTCCTAGTTTCTGCTAGGAGGTAGGCATCCCACTCCAGCTGTCGTAACACAATGCAAAGTAGTCAAGAGCCTTTTTCACTGAATATACTTCAGTGGAATTCGGGAGGTGCTTCTGCTCTTAGCCTTCTATCTGGTAGAGATGCGGATGTTATAGTCCTTCAGGAGACGCGGTCTATCCGTATCCCCCAGGACATTACTCGATTTATCCCCAAGCATATTTACACCCATTCACTCCGTACATAACCCCTCCTCACGCCTCTTCATCTCAAGGTCTTTTAACCCTAGTTAAATGCTCCTTAAGATCATCCCTTCTTTTAAACTATTCTTGTCCAGCCCTGTCTTGTTTAGCTGTTTCACTTTGTAAGAATGGTAAACGTATCAGCATAGCCAATATCTATATTAGGCCAGGGGAAATTCACAAGAACCGTGATCTCCTGGACCGTATTTTGGGTAGTGGCTATGACATGTTACTCGGTGACTTCAACGACAGAACTGGTCGTTGGATTAATGCAGCACTCCGCAGAGCCAGGAACGATTACCTTATTCACAAACCACCGTCCCCAACTTTTCATTGCTCAACAACTAATTCTCTCCTCGACATATTACTGCTTCATAAGATGTGGTTGTTGAAACCCATCTGTACTGAGCAGTCGCGCCAAAAACAGACCATCTCTCATGACCTAATTCGTTGGCGGATAGAGGAAGATACGTTGCTTAGAAGGAGGTTTCACTTTGATCCCATTAGAGTGGCTTTCTTTCAGGCGGCTATCCAACTCTTCCCCAGAATTGGTAATGAGAATTTGACCGAATTTAATTCCTTCCTCTCCTCGCAAGCTACCGCGTTTCTTTCGACTACCTATAAAGGTCATATTTACAATCCCACTCCAACAAAACTCAAGGTTTTGGCTAAAATGCTACGTCTTCCCAATGTCTCTGTTTCCGCCAGGCAGGCCATCTCGAATGAATACTGGAGCACTAGATATAGGTTCCAGCTGAGCAGGGATAAGGCGAACATCGCTCACCTTAACCCTTCTCAGTCTTCCTTCTGGAAGATATTCAAGAAGGAGAAGTTTGTCTGTTGGAAGGATAGAGCTTTGGGTTGGATTGGTAGTATAGGCCTTGATAATGTTTTGAAGGAGTCACTATCCCTACATAATTATGGAGCCACTCAATCTCCCCAACCAATCCCGCCTTGGGGTGACTTCAGGAGCAGGGACTTATCTGTTACAGATATCCTTAACTCCTGGGGGCCACTTCCGGGCACCTCTAAATCCGTCGCTCCACTATCTTCTCGAGTCTGTCAGCTTTTGACAGCCGATCAAAGAAGAGAAGTGGCCGTCACAATGCTTTTAGCCTCACCATCCGATGTAGCCGGCATCAATATTAGTCGTAGAATTTTCTTACCAAAGCATAGTCCGGTTTCATGTCCCAAAGATCTGCGTCCCATTTCGATTCAAAACTCCCTCATCTCCATCTACGAAAAAGCGCTTGCGCGTAGAATCCGCGACCATTTAAGTAGGCGTAATTTGATCCCACCGATTTTTCACGGTTTGTCAAGGGACGCTCGGTTCATTCAGCAATAGGTGAAGTGCATCAGTTTTGTAGGGATAATAGCCATCAACTAGCTGTGGCTGTTTTCCTTGACTTTTCTGCTGCATTTGACCGCATTTCCATTCCCTTTGTTATCTCCTCTCTCAGGTCCCTCGGGTTGCCTGCGAGAATTGTTAACAGGGTGGAGATATTACTGTTTACCAAGAGGTTCTACTATGAAGACGACCCTGATGCGTGTCAGTTCTACCCTATTACAGGTGTGCCCCAAGGATCCCCACTTTCTCCTATCTTATTTCTTGCTGCCTCCATTGTACTATTCAAGAATTTTAAACGTGATCAACATCTAGTGGTATACGCTGATGATACCACGGCCCTGTTCTCTGGACGCAGGTGCAAAGATGTCGCTTCGGAAATCAGCCGTTTCTTTTTAAGATTAACAAACCAGCTGACCCTATCCAATCTTATTTTAAATTCATCCAAATCGCAGGTAGTTGTCTTTCATGGCACCCCTGCGACAAAGAAAAAATTAAAGAGACTAGCACTCTCAGCTCTATCTTCTATATTGACTAATCAACCACTCCCTACCTTCACAAGTCGAGTAAAATACCTGGGGTTCACTGTTACGGTGAACTGGTCGGCGAAAGCTGACCTGGATAGACTTAAACGTATCCTGAAGAAAGCTAGGTGGGCCCTGAAACGGGCTCAGCATCTGTCGTTGAATGGGAAAACCCAAGTGCGCCTCTGGGGTACTTGGGCTATCTCGGGATTAGTCTTCTTTTCGAGAGGACGTCCTCCAGAGCAAAGACTAAGGTTTCTCAAGCTCCTCATCTCGCGATTACCGCGCATAGTCCGCCTAGATTGGATTCTTCGGGGGGTGATAGACCCCGGGTGGTTCAGTCGAAGAGCGGCGTGTTGGATGTGCTGGAGGGCTCAGATCCCGCTGGACCTGAGGCCGTGACATCATTATGAAGACTAAATGCTATTATGAGTTGTCTTATTTGAACTGCATTTGTTTTTTTCTAATGTCTCTTTTCGTTATTTTTTAGTGGTTGTTAGTTATTTAAGAAATTCCTTATTATTATCAATGTCTTGACGCAGTTGATTAAGAAAGCCTGTTTGGATACGGATGATGGTAGTGCACTGCAAAAAGTCACAATAGTGAGTCAATGCATTCTTCAAAGATTAAAGTCCAGGAAGGTTAGTTTGATAAGACAGGCTATGAAAAGGCGTATCGAGAGGTGGAATTCCGATTATTGGAGTGAGCTTATAGCTAAAGCTCGTTATCTACAATCGACTAGAAAAAGCAGAGGGTGTATACAAGCTCAGATTGATTGGAAAGTAGCGTTTAGACGCTCTATGCAAAAGGGTGATACCAAAGCAGCAATAAAATCTTAGGAAGACGCTTCAGGTGGATCATATCTGAATCCTGATGATTTCATAGAATCTTCAACCGTACGACAGTTGCTGGAAAGCAAACATCCAGAAGGAGATCGCGTATATGTAGAAGGTATGATGACTTGTCCGCATCCTAACTTACTGCCATTTCATCCAGTGATGTTTGACAAGATTGATGCTGAGAGTATTATTACAGAGGCCCGACGCACTCGCGGTTCCGCAGGGCCCTCTGGGGTAGATGCCTCTACATGGAAACAAATGCTAACTTCTTTTGATAGAGATTCAATGGCGTTGGCTGATGCATTGGCCGGTTTTACAAGAAGACTTGTAGCGGGTATTGTACCAAAAGGTTCAACTTCAGCACTTGTAGCCTCCAGGTTAATCGCAGTTGCAAAGAATAACGGAATCCGACCCATAGGGGTGGGCGAGGTGTATCGTCGGATTATTTCAAAGGTAATTCTCAAAACAATTTCTATGCATATTCAGAGCGTCGCTGGTACTATGCAATTGTGCGCAGGACAAAGATGTGGAGCGGAATACATAGTACGTAGTTTACGATCATCTCCAATGGAAAAACGTGATTATTGTGTGCTTCTAATTGACGCAAAGAATGCATTCAACTGTGTAAATCGTAAGATGGTACTAGCAAACATGGAAAATGTATGTCCGCCTTTGCTTAATGTGTTAACGAACATGTATTCGGAGGATCCTATGATGATAGGAGACGATATAATATTGTCTCGCGAAGAGTTCACACAGGGTGATCCTCTGCCTATGGTTGCATTCGCGGCTTCTACAATTCCTTTAATATTGCGTTTGAAGGAGGCATTTCCGTCTGTCCAACAGATGTGGTATGCAGATGATGTATCTTGCATTGGGGAGGCGGGTGTTCTTTACCAATATCTTGAAATGATGAAGGACATTGGTCCGTATTATGGTTTTTACATCAATGCTCAGGAATGCCAGTTAATCTCTAGATCTAATAATGATATAGCAAGGCCAATATTTGCAGGTAGTGAAATTCTAGTTTCACACCTAGGCGCTGAAGTTCTTAGGTGTCCAATCGGATATGGCGACTATGAGCGGAAATGGGTGGAACATAAGGTTGATAAATGGAGTAAGATAGTTAGACGCTTATCGGAAATATCCGAAGCATGTGCTCAACAGACTTATCTAGCTTTCATTTTTGCGTTACAACATAAATGGACATATGTTTTTCGTGCGTGCAAATGTGAAAAATCATGGTTACAAGTACTAGAATTGGAAATAAGGAAAAGCTTATTGCCGGGGATACTGGGGATGAGTGAAATTACGGAGGACATAAGGCAATTAGTTGAACTTCCTACATCTAGCGGAGGCATGGGGATTTTAAATCCTTGCGAGCTGGTAATCCAGGAATGGAATTGGTCTAAAAAATGTGTTTACCTTTATTAAATGGATACGTAGGACAAGAATTACTTGAGAAACAAATACTGGTAAATATCGGAATTCGGGGTGAAAAGAAGATTTTTAACGATTTAAAACACAGTAAGATTATTGCAGAACTGGATAATTACACAAAAAAATGCCTTAATTCATGCATCAGAAAAAGGCGCATCAACCTGGCTATCTTCAAGGATTAGCGAAGATAGGCAGTATTGTCTAAATAATCATCAGTTTTATGATAGGCTTGCCGCTAGATATGGATGGCAATTAAAAGACGCTCCGACAAAATGTGTTTGTGGAGAACTTAACAACGTATCGCACACACTATCTTGCAAAACAGGGGCTTTACAATTGTTCGACATAATGTGATGCGCGACATTATAGCAGGTATGTTATCTGCAACATGTAAGGCTATTGAAATTGAGCCGGTCCTACTTCCTGTTGAGTCTTCTTACAAATTTGATAGAATAACAACGTGTAAGGATATGAATGCACGCCTTGATGTTACATGCAGTGGTTTATACGGGGACTCGACAGAGCGGTGTTTTCTAGACATTTGCGTTTATAACGTTCATGCTCCATCGTATGCCAATCGAAGCCCTCATAGTTTGTTTGAGTATCATCACAACAGAAAGCAGGCCAAATATTTAGAGCGAGTATCTAGTGTCGATCGTGCATCATTTATTCCGGCTATTTTTTTCATCGTCTGGCGGAAACAGTAGAGAGTCACATGCATTGCTTAAGAGAATAGCGTCAATACAGGTCTTAAAAGAGGACAATAACTACAGTGATTGTATCGCTACGTTACGTCGAAAGATCGGGTTTAGTCTAATAAAACCAAATTCTTGGTGTTTTCGATGTCGTCGTCAGAAGTCTGAAGAGATATAGTTAGAATATATTTATAATGAGGTCAAACTTTTTGTCTAGTATTTGACTATTTGATTTGTCTTGTGTTCAATGTAATTTTGGGTAATAAAAAAATTATATATTATATATTATTATATATTAATTAATATAATATATAATTATAATTAATATATAATATT